>JBAGKK010000304.1:568251-586989 GCA_037177015.1 Euceroptres primus | reverse complement strand
ATATATTTAGACTTCATCATCAGACAATATGAATTCTCTTTTCGTATAGTAATCTAATTCAACGTCTTGGCGAATATATATATATATATATATATATATATATATATATATCATAGTGAATTGTAATGTTACTCGATATTTATAAATATACAAGTTATTCTTTTACAGAGCGATGAGCTCACGCTTTCTTCCTTTTTCTTCATTAGTTACGAATTATATTCAAATATGCTTAATCACTGAATCGACTTCTATTTCACTTTGACGCTACTTCTACTTTTTTTTTTAATCTTCAGTTTTCCTAAAATCCTTTATCAGATTCCACCTACAAGTGTGGTTACCTACGCAGTGTTTTTTCTTTTTAAAATGTCACCAAATTTTATTTTTTCTATTGTCTACTCCTCGACTAATAATCATCTTAGAATACAATTTTAATCACTAGAAAATCGTACCCTTCCCGCCTTCCGACCAGTGAAACCAGAGACTCTCCTTTTCGGAAACAGTAACTCTTTTCGAAAAATCATTATTTTCAAAGACGACTCGCTAACGAGCGAAGGAAAATCGAAGCAAACACCAAATTTGCGAATCAAATACTCGCTTGGAATAACAATTTTTCTAGCTAATCAAGTTGTTTCTTCACGAAAAGCGAAACAATCAGGCAAGACATGCAAGCAGAGCGAAGTTCATATATATTTAATATTGTGTAAATATATTCGTTAAATTGTATACAAAGCAATAATAATTAAAATCTAGTGAGAAGCAGGACGAGGAATAGTTACAATTAAAAAAAAGCAAGAGAATAGAGTCATTTAAAAAAATTTTAAATTCACTATATACCTATATATATATATTAAATATTAACCTAGAAGCTAAAAATATAATTAATATTCATTTCTTTTACCAAAAATACTACTCTTCATTGTTATAGCAAATAAACTGAATGTGTCAATCAAAATTTCGTGTCTATTTCGACAAAATTATGAATTTTTTATTTTATTTGAACGATTTTAAAATTACGAGCAGTACTTTTAAAAAGAAATGTACATCAATAATGTTTTTCTAGCCTCTGATTTAACCCCTTGAGCGGCATTGACGCCATATGGCGCACATTTTTTCGTGCCAGAAGCGCACATTGATAGGGCCGCATCGATTCTTTTGCGATTAGCTCGAAGAATTTTCTGAAAAATTGGTACCCAGGGGTTTTCGGGTCGCTGAATACGAATTTGGAGTCCAAATTTGAAAATTCAAAATGGCGGATATACTATGGCGGACGAAATTTAAAAAATTTACTTGATTTGGATGAAAATTGGTAATCGGGGGTTTTTGAGGTCTCTGATTACCAATCAACACTAAAAATTTGGAAATTCGATATGGCGAACTAAAACGTAAAAATTACTTGATTGGTGTGAAAATGAGTACCCGGGGGTTTTCGAGGTCTCTGGTTACAAATCGACACTCAAAATTCGAAAATTCAATATGGCGGTTCTAATATGGCGAACCACAATGTAAAAATTTACGGTAGGTAGCGACTTGATAAAAATATATTTTCTTGAACGTATGGCTACCAAGTAAGATTACCCCAATATCTTTTATACGCCAATTTGAATTTTCAAATTACACGTGCGGATTCGTATCCAGCAACCTCGAAAACCCCCAAGTACCAATTTTCATCGAAATTGAAGAACTTTTTTTTCTCCGCGCTTTTAACACGGGCCGTAAAATTTTTCTTGCCGCTCAAGGGGTTAATAAAAAATGGTTTTCAAAATTTTCAAAATTACTCTATTCAGAGGACAACTGGGGAAAAGCTTGTGCTTTAATGTTTACACGCTCTGCCGGGCCAGCCAGCTCATAAATATAACTCCGACATTCGAGTTCTCTCCGATCTGTCTGCGTATCGCATCTTTGGTATTGTCTTATGATCGCTCTGCTTGCTAAGTTTTAAAGTTAATATTGATATCAATATTTTTCTTTAGCCAGACAGATTCGCGTTTCCTCGAAGATAGAGATAATCAACAAGTGACAAGTGAAAAATGGAATAATAAAACGGCGAAACGTTTCTTCGATTCGCTTCGATCGCACGAAGAGAAGTGCTCACTCCCTCAAAGCGGAAAGCAATGTCTGATACACTATTTTGAAATTTGGTTTAAACTGACTGAGAAAAACTGGAAGAAGTTGAAATTAATCTAAAATTCGGGAATTGAAGTTTATCATTTATCATACAATTTCACTATTATTTCCAAATTATCAATATAAAATAATTTTAAAAATGGTGTATTCGTAAAAAATATTAAAAACTAAAGAGACAAAGGATGCATACAGCCAGAGACTTGAATACTATAACGAAATCAAGTTTGTTTAATTTTTCTTCCTCCAGCATTTTTTGCAGTCATCTTAAAATTCAAAATCACATGAAAAAAAATTTACAACTGAACGAGGGATATTAACAATTTAGAAAAACCAACGAATGTCGTTTCTCGGATTCTGCGACAGTGACCGTGGAATCCCCGAAAACATAATCTAATTAATGTGAGAAATAAAGACGGGAATCATGTTTTCTCGCCCGAAAAATATAGCGGAACCAAGGAAAGTCATCCTTGATTGAACTATACTCAACGCCAGGGGCGACAATATATACGTACAGTCGGGTCTGCACGATTTCAAGATTTCGAGGACGGTTTGAAAAGATGGAGGTCGCTCCGAGGGGAAATTGGAGATTGCGCAGCAGGCATTTGCGCACACACGCATGTTGAGTGTAAACTATCTGCGCAAACGCCTTCTCGAGAGTAGGGACAAACGATCAAGACTGGTTGCGGGGAACTTGAAATGGTAGAAGTTGAAATGGTGGAGGCTCGACTGTACTTGAAAGAACAAATGTCATCAATATCCAATTATTATGGTAGCTGATACAGAAAAATATTTTCCTGTCGCAAATAGTTTTTTTCCATGCAGTGTATCAGACTTTGGCGGTAGGATGAAAAGTTGAAAGACGAACGTGTCCCTAACCTAGGCTAAGACTCACACGACAGTTTCACTGCGCAGCCCGTTTGGAGTACTCTAAAAACCATCTAACTAGACGTGATAATGCGTGGCTCTGTGTGTGGTGATTATTAATGTGTGATCAAGCCCCGTATCGTGGTGTATCACAGAACAATTGTAGTAGTTATATATCTCTATATAATAACGTATAATATTTATGTACGAATCTTAATAAGTAGATCAATGTTAACGAGCCGTGATGGATGCATGAATGGTAAAATGTAGCGACAATGCAAGCGCTATAGTGATGCTGCGATAGGTGACGACGGGTGGTAAATTTGACGGACGATTGGTAGGTGGTGGATGGCGAATAATTGGTGAAGGTAGCGACGAGTTTCTTTAATTACTTTAAAAACAAAGGAAACAAGAAGAGGATAGAATTGGAAAGGGACAAATTCGAGAGGAATATTTAGAAATATTGAAAGAGGGAAGCTGCCGGACAGATATTAAAAAGAAGAAAAAGAAGAAGAGGGTAGAAGAAGATGAAAGAAGGGGATGGATAACGAAGATGAGCGAGAGTGATGCTCGGTATCGAATCAATGAATCATGCCGGCGATGGCGTTGTGACGCGCTCGCTTCGCCTCCTCTTCGCTGATCCTCTGCTCGATGAGGTATTGAGCAGTGCCGATCGCATTGGGAAAACCCGTGATAGTCACTATACGGTTCCTGGTACCAGGCGCAAACATGCCCTTCTTAGAGATTTGAATGTTGGCGCCACTTAGGTGCTGAATCTCAATGAGGGCACGACCACCGGGTCCCAGAATAGCTCCCACTATAACCTCTGCAATTTCTATATCTACTTTCTTGGTCTCCTTGCTGTTGGCGTCTACCTGAGTAGGACTCTTACTTACGAGTGATAACTGGTTAGTGCCTAGGCCGAACGAATTGTTGTTGAGGTGGATGGCACTGGCGGCTGTGTTGTTCTGCCGGAAGGGATCGAAGGGCTCGAATCTGTCGAGCGCGTTGCGAGGAGTTGGTGACGTGGAGCCAAGAGCTGAAACCGTCCCTATCGGTCCAAAGACTCCACCGTTGTTGTTGGATCCGTTGGCAGTTGTCGTACTGTCCATTGGAGTTCCGAGGTAGTTGATGCCGGATGGCATACCGATGCCCATCCCGAGGATATTGTACTTGGCGAGAGTCGCGATTGCGGCTAAGATCTCGGTCACGGCCGGCTCTGTGAAGCCAGTCGTTCGCAAGTTCAGCTTTATGTGCTCCAACAGCTGCGTCGTCACTGGCGCGGTTCCCGTCGTTATGGCAGCGCCTAGGTTCAAATTCAGACTAAGACCGGCGCCATTCAGGAGGCTCACTGAAATCAAATCATTTCTCCTTTAATATCCTCCCAAATATTGCTTTTTCAAACTTAAAATGCTTTCGATAATATTTAAAAAAATATTACAAAATCATGTTGTAGTTTTTGAATTTCTTATGGTGGGACATCAGTCATTTCCAAATTTTTCAATCTATTGAACCCTACTTTATGTGAAAATAGAGGCGAAAAACAGAGTATTAATAAACATTTATTTTAATTAAGTTAATAATTGTAAACATACCTACTTTATATTTCTTTTGAAATACGAAAAATTGATGTTTGAAATAAATTAGGTATCCTTATTATTGATGAAATTTCTCTCTGATAATAAAATATCTAAATTGTTTCATAAATTGATAATTCTAAAGATTTAATAAGTTGTTCAAACATTAATTGTAATTACTTTAACCTTCAATGACACAGTGTTCAAGATAAGATACTGAATTAAAATGCAATTTTGTAAATTTTTTGCAGTCAAACAAGTTTGAAAATAACGAAATATTTTCGCTATGTGTGAAATAAATATCAGTTATTCTTAAAAATGTATATTACACTATCCGTCCATAAAATATAGAACCCTAAATCTTTTGCAGAATATCTCATCCAGAAAAAAAGTAAAAAATATGAGACAAAGCACATTCAAAATAAAAAAATGTCCTCTATGCTCTGAATGTTTGATAAAATTTTTTAATCAATTAGGAAGATTTTTATGATCCGAGAAAGGTGAATAAGTACCCAAATTTCAGGGTCTTTTGAGAATAGTCATCTTTGAGACGTCCCCTCTCTAACAAAACGAATGTGAAAAATACGTGAAATTTTTTGGAATTTCCTTGAACCTTTATGTGTTCAAAAGTGGAAACCAAAGTCAGAAATTTTCATTTGTTAACATTAAAATTTAAAAAGTTTAGGAAAACATTTCTGCAACTAACCAACTTACGGAGTACATTCTTGAAGCAAATTATAGATTATTTATTAACAAGAGCAATGCATGTAATTTCAAGCAGAAAAAGTGGGAGTTTAATTTTTTTTTAATTATTTTCTGTTGGCTAAAATACAAAGGAAAATTCAATTGTGGTAAGAATGACCGGCAGAGTATACAGCTTTTTGACACTAACCCTTTTTTTTCACTTTCGGTAGTCAATGATATTACGGTTAAAAAGCCTCCTGCTGTGCAGGTCATTCTTTCCCCAATTGGGAAATGTTTTAAACATTAAAACACCGTTTTTTCTAGCTGAAATTGCATAAATTGTTCTTGTTAATAAATAATATACAATTTGCTTCAAGAATGAACTCCGTACGTTGGTTACTTTTGGAGATGACGTCTTCCTAAACTTTTTAAATTTTAATGTTAACAAATGCAAATTTCTGACTTTTACTGGTTTTTACTTTTGAACAAATAAAGGTTTAAGAAAGCACAAAAAAAATTTCACATATTTTTCACATTCGTTTTGTTAGAGTAGTAACGCCTCAAAGATGACCATTCTTAAAAGACTCTGAAATTTCGGTATTTTTTCATCTTTTTTTGATCATAAAAAACTTCTTAATTGATTGAAAAATTTTATCAAACATTCACAGTACGGAGGGCATCTTGTTCTTTTGAATATGCTTTGTTTCATATTTTTCACATTTTTTCCGGATGAGATATTCTGCAAAAGATTTAGGGCTCTCTATTTTATGGACGGATAGTAGGTACCTACTATAAAGAAATTTTACATATGACTGTTAAGAATTATTAACAAGAGCAAAATTTGAATTAATTATAACTCCGAAGATAAATTATTCACATAAAAATTAACATCCAACATTATAAACGATTATTCAGATTATTACAAAATGAATTTTTTTGTTAATTTGATAAGTTTTCTGATGTAGATTTTCTTCATTTTATGCAAAATCAAAAGTTCCAATTGAAAATTTGCAAATAAATTTGTACAGAAGACTTTATTATAATTTTATTATTATTATTATTAATTAATAGTTTTGGTTTCAACAGAAGAAGATTCTATTATTTATTAAATCAAATCTCTGGCGCACAAGATTACTTTTCAACTATCGATTTTTCACTTTCACTGAATAATTCATTATGGTCGGTCAGATCTACGCTGAAAGGGAGAATCAAAATAAATAAGACTCATCGTTGATTCATGATCCAAAAAGATGCATGCAAGTTATATTTTATAAAATTATGACCATAAAACCTACACTTTGAATTTAAAATGATAGGAATCCAGAAAATTTTCTCTTCTAAAAAATAAAAAATAAAAATAAATAAAATAGTATCATATTTAAAAAGTTAAAAATGTGTAAATTTCAAATCATTTTTAAAATGGTTAGAATTCCGTTTATAAATTCTCTATAACATTAAAAAAAATGTGTTTCTAAATATTTTTAATTGATCAGTTAATATACAAACCATTAAAACTCTTGAAATTTAATTTTCGCTCCACTGCTATTGTTTTACAACTCCTACGAAATTATGGCGCGAAATTCAAATTACTAAATTTTATTTCTGCACTTTAAAAGTTAAGTTTAAGAGCGATGCATAAAATTTCGTAAATTACTCTAGTAATAAATAAGAAATAATTATGAAACAAACCTGTGTTTATACCAGCTGTGGAGGTATATGTTGGAGTGCTCGTGGGGGCTTGAGCGTACGGACTTCCGGTTGGATTGTAATTGGCTACAGGTCCACTGACGTCTGCGTAACTAACATTAAGACACGTTCCACTTTGTGGATCATCAGCTACTTTTGCCAGGATCATCAGCAAAGCATTTCGGTTATTTTCCTTTTCACCAATAACAGTGATGCATCGTTCTTGCAGGGACAAGTCTTTCGCCTTTTGACTAATCTGAACGTACGAACCCGATTCTTCCTTAATCTGTTTAATGTAATTTCCCGCCTTTCCAATTATCATTCCAGCTGTACTGTTCGGGACTAAAATCTTCACCTGAAACACATAAGCAAGATTCATTAACATTTCTCCAACAGCGTCAATAAATTATTTCAGTTATCTCAAATTATTTCGAAATTATTTCAATCTTTCTCTAAGTTGTTTAAGATCATTTGAGAGTATCGTTTCAAAGGTACTATGAATTTTTAATAGCGTAGCATTTTCATGCAAATGGCTTTGTTGATTATGCTTGATTTTCTCGGATGACGGGTATTCAATTTTTTTTCATATCTGCAATAAAAGCGGAGTTGAAGGATGTTGCAAATAGCTCATGCTTAATGGATGAACAATTGAACACGCCTGGTTTTCAGGGCTTAGAAAAATGAAATTATGGATGAAAAAGAAAAATGAAAAACACTGGTTGAAAAGTCAATCTAAAAGATTTTGAAGAATAGTTTTTGGAGCATATAATTTGTGCATTCGTTTCAATTAGGAGGGTTCGAAGGTCATTGCAATGTCGTTGAAATTGTGCACACTTCTGATTATTAACCATACAAGCGTTTTCTAACTGGGTCATTGCTAACAAGCAAAAGTCTCATACTCTGACTTCACTGCTTCCACTGGACGCATTTAATTTCCTTTCAATTGCCAGGCTCATGAATCGCACGTGATTGTCGCACATTACAAATTACACATTGAGACATTCAGATTTCTCAATTCTCCTTTCCTTAAAGATTCTAGATCTGAATGCTTCCAAATCTTTTATTTAAAAATTTGTTTACATTGTCGCTCTTTAATTCTAGGGAAACCCCAAGGCTTTCCAAATTTCACGGATTTTAAATTTAAAGACTTTCCACGTTTGATTTAATGATTACCAAGTTCAAATCAAGAGCTTTGTAAATTTGGATAGCTTTAAATTCGAAGGCTTGTCTTTTAAACATTGAGGCTCCTTTTTTATGAGTTTCCAAATTTGGTAAGATTTCTAAATTTGGTCTCTTTTAAATTTAAAGAATTTCCAAATTTGGTTTCTAAATTCTAGATCTTTTAAATTTGAAGGCTTTTAATTTAAAGGATTCTTTTATTCTTCTTCTTGACCTATTCTTTAGGCCTAGGTTTTTTTTTAAGTTCAGGAAGACTGACTCAAATCTTCAACGGATGCAGCTTTTTCCATCAAAAAAATCGTCTTTGAAAATAAAGTAGAGAAACTCAAGGCAAAGACAGAATGCCGAGAAACAATCTCGAGAGAAAATGCGTTAAAAAGAAACTGACATTTTCAGTCTGCCTTGAACGCATGCAGATTTCACACTTTAGAACTTGCATATTCAACGTATTTGTAGTACCGGCTTTTCCTTTTACATAACTTCCACTAAAAAGCGATAACTCAAACTAAATGAGCATTTACATATGAAAAATGTGCAAAAAAAAAAGGAAGATCCATTAATTAATTATTTTCTATTATTCCGACAATGCAATAAGCTAATAAAATTTTTTCTCGATAAGGTCAGACTATTTTACTAATATTAAGAGTGATTTGTGTTCTCTTTTACTTTTCAATTTTCAAAAATTATTTAAATTGTTCTTGGAAAATACCTGCTTGTCCCTTTCAGCCGTTGCTTTTCCTGAATCAAAGTCGACTGTCGTTTTTGTTGTGAGATCCGGTTTCTCACGAATCTTTTCCATAATAAAGTCCATGACAGACATTATAGCCTCGACGCTGCCAGTGATTAAACAGACTCTTTCCGTGGTTCCTGGAATATTAGAATTAAAATTATCCTTATGATGCAATAAGTTTACTTGATTTTGAATACAAGTAATTTAAATTATGGATCGTAGTAGCGAGAGAGCCATTATGTTTAATTGCTATTATGCAATAGGATGAAGATAATATATTATGGCGAGTGCGTGTTCGAGAGAGAGAGAGAGAGAGAGAGAGGGGGGGGGGAGAAAAATAGAATTACCAGGATAAAAGTCGTGGGATTTCGACATCTTGACTCTAGCCCCCGTATCTTTTTGTAGTTGAGCAATAGTTTCGCCTCCCTTTCCAATGATGGCTCCAGCCGCCACCCCCGGAACCAGTACTTTGAGATGATATGTGCCATCTCCTCCTACAGAAAAAAACACATGATTTTATCTATCAGAATGTAAAATACAGTGTGTTTATGACGATTCTGGATTAAATGATTTTTTTTAATAATATTTTTATCTTAGAAATTTTTAAGTTTTGTTTAAGAGATGAGCTCAGTGTCAAGGGTTGCACTGAAATATTTTCACGGTAATAATAAAATTAAATAAAAATATACTAATACTCAGATTTAAAAAAAAATAAAAAATTTAATGTACTAGTAAATGTCAAATAATAATCTTTGAAAATCTAGAGACAATTTTAATGGGACTATAATTTTTGTTATAAATAAATCTTTAAATTTTGTAGTATATACTTCAAATAAATAAACAAAAAGCAAACTAGAATTATTTAATTTTTAGTCCTTGGCTTATAATCTAAACTATCTAGAAAAATTATTAATAAATTTTTGTTATGTGTTTAGTCCAAATTTAAATAAAAATAACAAAATCTTCTGAAATGTTTTGAAATAAATTTTACTGTTTTTTTAAAAGTAAATTACTACTTTTTTTATGTAGGAAATACCATTGAATTAGAAAGAGACTATTTACAATTTTGCTAGTATTTTTATACGATTTATGGCATGATTATGGATACCGCTTGCTTCTAAGGATCATTTAAGTATTTGATAATTTCATTTAAACATTATACCTACATTGCAGCCTCCTTAAAAGTAACTTAATAAGCATTTATGCTTCGATCATAAAACTAGGGCTTAAGTATTATTCCTAAATTCCTCAAGTTCAAGCAATTGTGACAGCGAATATGATAACTATTTAAAGCATAATTTTCTACTTTTTACAGGTGCGAAACTGTAAATGCATTCCAGGTCAAATTATGTAATCATTCAATATGTAAACACGCCTCCTATTGATTCCGAAATATTCTATCAGTTTTTAAGTGGATATCTAAATTTCAACAGGAGTGAAGAAACTCTTTCTACGGATGCAAATAATGATCATAGATTACCTGATTAGCAAATTCAAGAATTTGAGAATTTGATATTTAAAAAATTGAATTATTTTCATCTTTTATTTCTTTTTAATGAAAACTATTTAAATTTATTTACTAAATATTCGATTTCATGTAAAGATTATTGTCAAAAGTTTGAAAATAACCTAAAAAGAATTGAGTAAGATAAATTTATTGCATTTTACAAATTCTTGAACAATTAAATGAACCTAGTGATATAATTGATTTTACCTGGATAATAATTATTTGAATAATACATATCATAAAAAATTAATTGTGCCAAGGGCGAATCTAAAAGACTTTTAAATAATCCTCATTATTTTATAACTGAATTAGATTTATAAAACATAAAAGAGAATGTGTTTTTATAAATTTTATATCTAAAATGTTCAAAAAAAATAAGTAGGTAATGAAATGTAATTTAAAAAATAAAATTTTATGTATTTCTTTACTAATCTTTTTAATAAAATCCAGAATGATGATAGTAATTCCAAAGAACTCTGTCAAAGAACTCTAGAGAGATAAGTACAACATTCAACATTCCTCTTGAAAATTATGATAAACACATCAGTTTCAGAAATTACTGATTGCGCTTCGAAGTTGTTTCGTACATTTTGTGAATGCTGGAGCTAGAAATTTATTGTTCTCCCGAATTTCGAAATGACACACGGAACTGTATCCATAGTATCCAAGAATAGTTCAGAATTTCTGGAAATAACTAAAAATAACATTTTTTCGGAGCAATATTGTTCAACTTTTCTTTTAGGTTATCAATAATCACTATTGTCAAAAAATTCTGCCTTTTACAAATTATTTTTTGAAGAGATTTCTTTTTTTTTTATGTACATTCCATGAAAAAATAATACTTTAATTAAAATTCTGTAGTAAAAATATATATTGATATTAGCAATAAAATTCTCAATTGCAACTTGAAACCATCAGAAAAATTGATATAATAAAATAGCTGTGTGCACAGTTTGTTTTTTACTTTTTGGACTCTTGTTTTCTAATACACATCTGTGATTGGAAAACTTCAAGATATACGAAATTCAGAATATATAAATAAAATATAAAATTATAAAAGTAATAAAAGGAGAAAAATAAGGATCAAAAAGTATCATATTTGAAAATTCTTCCACAATTTATGCTTCAAAAATCCAGTGCAGTTGCAGAAACTGTAGGTTAATTGTAAGGTTAGTTCTGTTAAATTAATTCACTCTGGGCTGATTGACATTTGGAAGGACAAACAATTTTTTTTCTTACTCGTATGTAACTGCTAACACAATTATTTCGAGAACTAAATACTGCAAGATTAAAATTTATCATAAAAATTAAAAATATTTTTATTAATGAAATTAAACATAATCGCTGTATTACGGTGTTTTTAAAAATTTCAGAGAAAAAACTGAACTTTATAGAAGGATTTTTATTTTACTTTGAATTTTAAAAAAATAAGAATAATTTTCTATAATTGAGTTTCACAAAAGTTATCAATAATTTTCTGTAATCCTTTATTTTAAAAAAATCCCTGACATTTGTCTAAATTTTCCCGATCAATGTTATTCTTTGACATTTCCACATATACTGACCTTTTCCTGACTTAGACGCCCTGCATAATTTTTCTAAACGCTTTAGATTTAGAGCTTTAGAATTTGTTATAAAAAAGAAGTTTGGACTCAAATACGAACTTTTCACTTTAAAGATGTAAAATTTAAAAGTCTATAATTTCCAACTTTTTATTTAAGTCTTCAAACTCAAAATCCAGCAATTCAAGACAATTCGTAATTATAACTTTCCTTTAAAGTCTAGTCAAAGATTACGCCACAATAACAGTAATGAATATTCTCTTCCTATTGATAAATAACGTCATCAAGAATCCAATACTAAACTTCTCCAAATCTAAAATATTCTCATAAATCTAAAATATTCTCTCTTGAAAATTAGATCCTAATTTTCTGCAAACCCAACATGATGACGACTTGAATTATGTGCTCGTTACTTCAAATCGAAGCGAATCAAACCGGAGTATTTTAGTTAACCAGATAAGAAACCTGAAATAAATCAAGTCAAGTTCAGTATCATTCAGATAATGAAATGCCAATTCACTCGTTTCTAGACTCCAGATTTAAAATTTCAGAACTGTGGGAATTTAAGACTCCAAAGTCTAAACTCAAAAGCAACACTTTATTTTTTCCTCTCTGTTTCAGGTGAAACCCTAAGAATCTCATGAGTATCTCACGAGATCTTCCAACGACAAATTAGTGGTTGGCACGCGGCAATGCTTAGTGTTGTCAAATGCAAACAGCTGTTTGACAGATGAAAGCCCGTGCGTGTCGCGTGTTGTCGTTTCGACCTTGACCCGCGACCTGGATGCAACGGTGCCCGACGACTCACCGATGCGCCACATCCTAGCCGGGTCAACCTTTTCCCCAGGCTCCCATTTCTCGATCCCGATTTCCACTTGAATTTTATTCTTTTTTATTTTATACTGCTTCATCTGAATTTTATTTACTTGAAATATTCGACAACACACCTTGGTGCCAGAGCATGGAGAAGACTCAGGGTCACTTTTTCAAATTTTCCTGATCCGAAACAACTTCCAGAAGAAGAGGAAGCTGAAGATGAAATCCGCAGAGTCACGAGTAAATGCGCAGACTGTCGTCCATTAATCGACAAACCCAAACGCCCACGCAGAGAAACGTCAAATTCGAAATACACAGGTGTTAGGATACGATGCGACGTGGCAAGTATTAAAATTTGGAAATTTTCAGTTCCGAAATTTAAAATTTCAAGAAAATAGAATTTATAAGATTCGGAATTCCAACATGATAGCATTTTAAAGCAGCAACATTTTATAGCTTCTAAGTTTTATTTAAAAGAAAGAAAAAAAGTCGAATTTAAAGGTCTAGAATATTCATATTTCCAAAATTTAAAGCACTCGAGATTGAAAGATTGAATATTCCAAAGCTTCTGGATAAAAAGGTGTCGAAACTTGAAAGTCTTAAAATTAAAAACACTTGGAACTTTATAGGTTACTGGATTAAAGGACATTGAATTACAAATAAGCTCTCCAAATGTCTAACTTTTAGGATACTTGGAGTTAAAAACACAGGTGTTTCGAAAGATTCAAAATCTGAAACGAGTAGTCAGTACCTAAATTTTAGATACGAAATCATATTTTTAAAAATCTTTTTCCAATCCCTTGTTTTAGGTTTTAAAACAAGGGATTTGAAAAAGGTTTTAAAAAATCGAATATTTTTGGAGCAGAGATTTGGAACAACGAGGAACTTGACAACAGAAGTTTCAGAACCCGAGAATTAAAAACAGAAAATCAAAATTAAAAATGGAATTGGGGATTGGAGCAGGTAGTTTTAAAAAAACAGAGGTTTAGCAAATTCAGAACCTTGGAAAATAGGGAAATTCGAAAAGAGACACAATTCTAAGCAAACAAAATCGAAACCTCAAGTAGCAAAACATTCCATTAACCGTTGAACGAGCTTGAGAGCGAATGTCATTGCTTCACTTCGAAGCACTTCGAAGGCGTGTGCGAGTGACATAACACGTCAATTTCACGTCGCACCAAACTTCCCTGAAGGCCGACCTCTCCTGATCATGGAATAAAACCGATTTCCACCCCAAGACACTTGTTCTATGAAATCATCACCAGTGATCCAGAAAAAGGAAAACTTGAAGGAAAAGGAAAACCACCGAAAACTGTCAAATATCAGAGGATGTCCTATCGCCAAGGGCCTTCTTCTGGAGAGCATCAAATTTTTCGTCCTTGTTCGATTTTGAGGTTATGTTTCGAGGATTTACCTGAGCCGTAGTGAGACCTCTTCGTCGCGCCATTTTCTACATCGCAGTCGAGTGGACGCTTCCTGGAGTCCGCAATCTCTGGGGAGGGACACGTTTCCATTCCCGAGTCAGCGGCCATCTTGGCGAGGTTGTTGTTTCGCGCAGACTGAAAGAAGACAGACAGACACGACGGACGTCCCTCGACGGTCGGGAGCAGACGAGTCGTCCGTACACGACAACCACGAGCACTTCACAAAAAACAAGGTGGACGATCGGACGAACGTACGTTCTTAATTTTCGTTAATCAGGGGAGGAAAAGTTGTGGAGGACGATGTAGGGAAATGAAGTATGATGAACGTACGAACGATCGGGCGACACACACTCACTCGCCACTTCGTGGCGACTGCTCGCAGTGCTCGCGGCTGCCTTGCTCCTCTTTCTAGTGCCCTCTCACTCATTTCAAAGCAGAGATTTTAGCTCTGTCTCTCTTGGAAGCAAGGGATTCAGGGCCGTAATGCTCCGGGATTTCCATTATTTTGGTCAGTGGTGCTCCAAAAAAATTTTAAAACAACAAAATTTTTAATTGTAGTCCAAAACTACATTTTAGGTCCGACTTACATTGCACTAGAAAATCTAGAAGCAATGCAGGCTTTGTTGTCAATGAGAAGTAGAGCAGAAACTTAAAATTAAAAAAAAACTGATTCGGAATATGAAACCTTTCTGCCCTTTATATACTTGTGTCAAGGAGAAAAGCGTTGTATAAATTAAACCAATAATTAAATTTAAAAGTAATTGCTCCAAAGTCTTAAGCAATCTCACAGTGATAATAAAATATTTTAAGAAGGCGGATCATGCGGTAGTGGGGGAAACGTATAAAAACTTAATTAATTACTACTTTTGAAAATATTATCTCTATTAGTCAATATATATTTGAAAAGGCAAATGTTTGTTTAATTTAAAAAGTTTCTCATATTATAAACAAATAGCTGTATTTTTAAGGATAATTATTTTTTAAATTATTCCTGCGGTAAAATCTTAGATATAATTGCATCATGAACCAAATAAACCCTTTATCATTAAAATCCGACGATTTTTGAAGAATAAAGTTGGCAAAAATAATGTAAAATTGCGACCTACAGTAATCAGACAGTAATTGCTATTAAAAATGATATTTTCTATGGCTTGCAATTTTTTCCCAGTAAAGTATATATATTTACCTTTTCGAATATGCATTGACTAAATTCTAACTTCCAGCTAAACTAAACTCCAAATTCCAAATTGAAATCCAAAAGTTTCCAAATCAAACAACGATTTTATTTTAAAAATTTCGAAACATTCCATGAAATGTACACTGCTCCGAAAATTTTTACACAAAATAAAATGATACCTATTTATATTTCAAGTTCTAAATTTTTCTCCAAAATAAAAAACCTTTTGTTTTACTCTACATAATTCGTCCACTGATTTAAAATAAATAAATAATCCAATTTATATATTTTATTTGAATTTAGAAATAATTTCTACAAAATGAAATGAAATTTTATAACCTGTCATTTTTGTCATAATAGTGTTTCAATGTTTTAAACAATAGTTTGTAGTTTAAAATAAAAATAGAAAAAACGGGATAAAGATTTATTTTTTGAATTATGAAGGTCAATTTATTCAGTTATTCTAATTTTAGAGTAGGTACCTAAGCATTTTAGTTTGGAACAGCTTAATACAGTTTTCGGAGCAATCTCATCTTTTTGATGGAAAAGTAAAAGATAAGGATAACCAGTTATAAAGGCTATATCAACCTTTAGATAAGTAAAAAAAAATATCATTTTTATCACAATTTTAAAAAATATTAGAATTAATAATAATTTTAATTAATAAAAACTAAGCTACTATTTAATAAAATAAATTAAAAGACTCTGCAATTGATTCACTATATAATTGAATATACACTGTTAGAAAAATCTGTATTAGACTTCATATCCGGTATATGAAGCAGCAGTAAGGACATTGGAATCTAATACACACACGCATATTAAATTTAGTACAAAAGCATCTTAAACCTAATATAAAATGTATTAGTTTTAATATATAAATGTGTATATTAATCTTCAGCTAATATACAGTATATTAAAATTAAGATACATGATCATTAATCTTAAAAATAACTTATTGTTTATTAAATTTAAGATCACTTCTAACAGTATATTAATTTCATAAAAAAAAATCAATAAGAAAGTTTAATTCCTCATTTTCATAAATGTATATAATTTCTCCCATTCAATTATTATTTTGAGCAAAAATCTCTGTCTTCTACAAGTCCAGAAATCAAATAGTAGAGGCAATAGTTAGTGTTTCTTCAATCTTACTAATTTCTTATTCGGCGTTTCCGATATGCACCCAGAAACCGCTAATTTCTAACTAAATTTAATGTTTGAAAGGAAGACGATTAAGATGGTAACCGCATTCGTGGCCAGGAAATTGACGAATAACTGAAATCTGAAATCTGCTTTCTTCGCTTTCACGAATAGTGACCCGTCTCGTCTTCCAGAGTGTGATAAGATATACTGCGACAGTGCTGCAGTAAAATATATAGTAGGTACGCACCGCAGGCCAAGAAAGCCTTGCCTTCTTTGCGGAAATTGCTTCTTAATTTCTAAGATCACTAATTTCTAATATGGGGGTCACTTGGGGTCATTTTTCAATCGTAATTAATTTGTATTAATTTGGAATTTTGAAAGACGTACGTGAAGTTGTCTGAATAAAAATGTATTCCTCTAAAACTAAAAAATTACATGCAACCTTAGTCATAGTTTTTTCTGTGTTAACAAAAGTATTGATTCACCAAACCATCTAGTTGAATGGAACGATTTGGTTGAATAAAACAATTGCTTGTTTCCGAGTCTAAATTAACATAAATAAATCAGTAAAAAAAAAGATTGTACTTTTCCTGTGATTTTTAGGTTTCGATTGGTTTCGATTAAAGAAAAATGATTCACAAACAGTTGAATCCAGATTAAAAAATCACGAAAATTGTTTCGTGCATGTGTACACCAAATAAAAAAAGTAAGGTATCTATTGTTCGAGTAAGAGTAACATGTAATTATAAATTGTGCAATAAATCGCTTTATGTCGTGCCTTGGCCAAGCGACAATCAGCAATCGCTATGTACCAATAATCAAGAGAACACACTTAAAAGAGCATGTAACAATGTGCTCTTCGTTTCACATTAGTACTCACGTGCAGATGCATGCGTGCCACGCATTAACAACTGCAAATGGACTCTATTCTCTAAGTGTCTATTCACCATTGAAAAAACTTTACGTGTTTCAATATAACGTATCCAGGAAGCTTTAAGCAAAAGTAGATAAAGCACGATGTGATATTTTCCGACACAGATCTCATAGTCTACAGATTTTTTCTTCTGCTACTGAGTATATACAGATAAGAATCCTCTTTCTGATGTAGATTAAATGTTAGACTATTTTGGATTTCCTCTTACTATCTGCACTCAGAAAAGTATTTTTTTGACTTAACATCATTTTTGCAATTAAATTAACCAAAGTTAAAATTATAATTCCATGAATATATACCTACAACATACTAAGTTTTAAGAGCTTGTGAGTATTCGCACTTATAGAAAATTGCATTATGTCATCATTAAAAATCATTCGATACGCATAGTGTGTGCAATAAAGGTGCGCCTATAACAAAGCGATTATTAATAATACACTCTCATTACTGTTGAATACTTAAATGTCGTCATTTGTTGATTTGTTCAGAGGATCTACGTAAAAGTAAATAAGCGACAGCTCGCATATATATATATATATATAGGCAGTAAAACAATTATTAATATCCTCCTAAAATGAAAGAAAAATACTTAGCTTGCAGACCATGAGAACAGACTTGCAATACAAAACCAAATAGGTATTTAATGAGAATCTAAGAATATAATATATAATGCTCTATGACTCATAAACACATCAAGTCTATGATGTAGTTGAAAAATGCAAGTCAAAATTAATTAAAAGAAAAATAGAAGAATTATAAGAATTTGTGTTTCAGATTTATTAAAAAGAAAAGTATAATTAGAAATATTTATAAAAAAAATGAAAAATGTTTTATGACATAAGCAGAACAATATTTGATTGATCTAAACAATAATTTGGTAATTTATAATCACAACCAATTATTGGTCGATTTAAGTACACCGTTGCAAGATTATTGCAAAATATAGAAAAATATCTATTTAATTCCATTTTTAGTTTGCCATAAGTTTATTAAAACTCATTAAATTAATATATAACCACAACCTCTTTATGTTGTTGCCCAGGGAAACAATAAAGCCAGTGCAAGTAACCCCCGACCCCCTTAATTAAAGAGCAAAGGCATAATGAACGTAATCAAAGAGCTAAAATATTGCAATCATCGTCGGACCAAAACGCTTATCTCTTAGTACAACAAACAAAAGATGATCAATAATTGTCACTAAATATCAAAATTCATTTATTATTTA
The DNA here is from genome assembly GCA_037177015.1 of Euceroptres primus. NCBI lineage: Eukaryota > Metazoa > Arthropoda > Insecta > Hymenoptera > Figitidae > Euceroptres > Euceroptres primus. The sequence continues at coordinate 568,354 of JBAGKK010000304.1, read as the reverse complement.
TACAATCTCTAAACTTATATCCAAATTGCATATGTATATGTCGTGTATGATATTGATTTGGTGCCAAAAAGTATTACTTCATACTTTAAAAATGATGTTCGAT
>JBAGKK010000304.1:485227-503097 GCA_037177015.1 Euceroptres primus | reverse complement strand
TATTATATTATATTATATTATATTAATTTAATATATATATATATATTATATTAATTTAATATATATATATATATATATATATATATATAACCGTAAGGACTTAAAATTAATAATATTCACATCCACAGTATTATATTATAATATTATTAATATAATAATTATAATTATTGCTTCCTCATAGGAAGCTTTATAAGGAAAATTTTCGAATCTCATTTTTGACATTTCTCGACCTATTTCGACCGAAAATGAGGTTTTTAAAATATGTCAAAAATTTGTCCAATTTTGAACCGAACCAGATGGAAAGAAATATATATATTTTTTTGATTTTATGTTTTGGTCAAAAATCGTTTTAGATGCTATTTTTTTCAATTTTGGTTATAGTTAAGAAAATTTATTCTATATTTGGAGGTTGCATTGAAACACACCTTTTTCTACCAAAAAAGATTGAGTTTATTGATTAAATATCTTGATAAAACAAAAAGTTAATTTGAAAATTTCAATAATTTTTGTAATTTTTATAATTTTTCTTCAAATTATAAAAGACTTTCACAGTACATTTTTTTTTTAATGGAGTGGTATTTAGTTGATGAAAATCAATAATCAATAACAATCCTCATCTAAAATTTTTGAATTTTTTTCGTTTACAAGTAAAACTTTTTTTCAATTTTGGGAATACAGCAATATTGTAAGTACCAAATTAATTTATTTCAACGAGATAAATCATTTGACCTATTTAAAAAAATTGTTCAATTTTCTTGTGTGGTTTATTTCATAAATAAAACCACTTGACAGCGGTTTGATTTTTATTGTTAATAATAATTATGTTTGTTAATAGTTATTATTGTTAATTATTATTATTGTTAATGATTTATTATTATTAATTATTATTAATAATAATAATTATAATTTCATACTAAAATTTCTTCTGTCTTGTAATTTCAGGCGACTTTCCAAAGGAAACGCACCGGCTGAAAAAAATCATTTCTTCCAAAATCTGGAAAAAAAATCGGATCAGATCGGGATCGAACCCAGCATGCAATTTTCTCGGAAGATGAGCGCACAAAACGTGATGGCAAGTGTAACTCGAGCCCTGGGAACTCGACGGGACAGTAAATGTCCAAACGAAATTAAACTGGCACAGCACGAAAGCAAAGAAAGCATCTACGAACCTAAGCACAATAAAAAACTAATTCGAGTTCTGACCGTTGTCGCTTACCTGATTTCGGTCAGCCTCGCTGCCATTATTCTCTCTCTATACTACGCCTTTATTTGGGACCCAAAAGACCGTAGACATTATATTGTTAAACAACCTGCAAGTCTCAAATCCGAAAATGCCTCTTTGTCTTCGACGACTTTTTCAGAATTGGCGCCCAACGACAGTCAAATAATCGCCGATTTGACCCACAATTTTACCAAAGTCAGTCGCAACTTCATGGAACTTAATAATAATTTTACAACGAATTGAGAATACTTACAAAAATTATAATAGAAAAATAATAGCGAACTTCGATTGTGTATAAATAACAATTTTCGAGTACCTGTACTATTTTATTTTTTTTATTTTTGTAGTTCAAGTTTCGTTTAGTTTTAAGGGATGAAATGCGATTGAAAAAGTGTGTCTGATTTCAAGTGAATATTATATTTTTCTTATTGTATTGGAACTACTTTTTCAAATAGAAATATAAAAGTTACTGAGACAACTGCGCTTATTTACTTCCTTTTATTTTGAAAACAAATTTTAATTTTTTTAAAAAAATTGACATCGATTCCTTGATATATATCTTATTATTATTATATACATTATATTATTATTCCTTATTATTTCCTCTGATTTCAGCATTATGCATTTACCTTTTTATAAACCAGCTGAATATGAATAAAAATCGGTCGGTAATTCGTGACATAATTATGTATCCGAAAAACCCCAAGATACCAAGTTTCATCAAAATCCGACCATTTTTGGAATTTTCAGTCACCATATTGGATCTTCCATTTTGAATTTGGAAAACCTGATCTCAGATTCGGACTCAGCGACCCGAAAAACCTTTAAATACTCAAGTACAATCAAATCGGATTCAAATAAACAAGTTTTTTTCAAGATGACGCATATATGCGTCATGGTGAAAAACTGCAAAAGTACAACTTTTTATTGGCGTCACTACCAGTGAGGCGGTTAATAGTGAAATCCTAGATGCGAAAACGGAATTGGAAGGAAAGAATCGGATATATTTCCTAAAATTTATTGGAATAACGTAGCGAAATACAAAAAAAAAAAATAAAAAAAAAATTGAAACGCACCAGACATCGATTCCTTGATATATTCCTTATTATTATTATATATATTATATTATTATTCCTTATTTCCTCTAATTTCAGCATTATGCATTTATCTTTTTATAAACCCGCTGAATATGAATAAAAATCGGTTGGTAATTCGTGACATAATTATGTATCCGAAAAACCCCAAGATACCAAGTTTCATCAAAATCCAACCATTTTTGGAATTTTCAGTCACCATATTGGATCTTCCATTTTGAATTTGGAAAACCTGATCTCAGATTCGGACTCAGCGACCCGAAAAACCTTTAAATACTCAAGTACAATCAAATCGGATTCAAATAAACAAGTTTTTTTCAAGATGACGCATATATGCGTCATGGTGAAAAACTGCAAAAGTACAACTTTTTATTGGCGTCACTACCAGTGAGGCGGTTAATAGTGAAATCCTAGATGCGAAAACGGAATTGGAAGGAAAGAATCGGATATATTTCCTAAAATTTATTGGAATAACGTAGCGAAATACAAAAAAAAAAAATAAAAAAAAAATTGAAACGCACCAGACATCGATTCCTTGATATATTCCTTATTATTATTATATATATTATATTATTATTCCTTATTTCCTCTAATTTCAGCATTATGCATTTATCTTTTTATAAACCCGCTGAATATGAATAAAAATCGGTTGGTAATTCGTGACATAATTATGTATCCGAAAAAACCCAAGATACCAAGTTTCATCAAAATCAGACTATTTTTCGAATTAGCAGTCGCCATATTGGATCTGCCATTTTGAATTTTGAAAATCTGATCTCAGATTCGGATTCAGTGACCCGAAAAACCTTTAAATACCCAAGAACAAACAAATCGGATTCAAACAAGTTTTTTTCAAGATGACGCATATATGCGTCATGGTGAAAAACTGCAAAAGTACATTTTTTTTGTGTCACTGACAGTGAGACGGTTACTAGTGAAATCCTAGATCCGAAAACGGAATAAGAAGGAAAGAATCGGATGTATTTCCTGCAATTTATTGGAATAACGAAGCGAAATACAAAAAAATATATATATAAATTTACTTGTCTTCCGGTTTATTGAATACAAGAGTGTATCCACATTTTCCACAATAATGGCGATCTTCCATGGCAGCCATGAATACTCCAGCGCCACACTGTTCCGACGGGCATTCCCGCCTCAAACGGTGGATTTTTCCGTTCTCGTCCACCTATAAAAATATATCATATAATTTTGTTCAATTTCTTTCGTCATTTATTACAAATAATATCAGAATTAATTGAAGTTAAGAAATAAAATTTTACTTTTTAAATTTCGCGCCGATATTTCATTCCGAATGACGTCACATGATAGTGACATAACCTCTAAAATAATTGAAGAATTTGATTCTACTTAGTAATATACCAATTCAGAAACTTTCGGTTGAAAGTTTCAATAAAAAAGTAACAATAAATTAACCTTATGAAATTTTTGAGAATAATAACCTAATTTCCAAACAAAAAAAAAGGCGCCAATTTAAAATTCCTGTTAATTGAAATATAAATCAGTAATTAAATTTTGTTAATCTTATATTGTTATCAAATTTATAAAAAAAAATCACATTCTCCAATTCTAACGCTTTTTACACAAAAATTAAAATCTCTAGAAATATATCATAAGATTCGTCAGAAATTTTATCGATTACAAAATTTCTAAAAATTTTAAATATTATTTTAAAATGTGTAAAAAGTGTTAGAATTGGGAAAATTAGGTAAAATAAAAATTCCAGAATCTGAAAATTCGGTAAACTAAAAATTCGGTCAAATGCAAATTCGGTAAACTGAAAATTTGTTAAAATGAAAACTCGGTAAGATTGGTAAAATGTAAATTTAGTAAAATGAAAATTCTGTAACATGCAAATTCAGTAAACTGAAAATTCGATAAAATAAAAATTCCGAAATATAAAAATTCGGTAAACTGAAAATTCGATAAAATAAAAATTCCGAAATATGAAAATTCGGTAAACTGAAAATTCGATAAAATAAAAATTCTGAAATATGCAAATTCGGTAAGAGGCAAATTCGATAAATTGAAAATTCAGTAAACTGACAATTCAGCAATTTTCAATTAAAAAATATTTAGTATAATACTGGGTCGGTTACTTGCACTTTCGGGAACTTACATACGCTCCACCAATGACGTCACAATTTTAGCGAGTAACTTAAATTACAAAATTGCATTTTTTTCGCTTTAAAATCCACCGGCAGTGTATACAAAAAATACACATAAATAAATAAAATAAATATAGTAAATGAAAAGAATATAATAATAAATAAAAATAATATAACATAAATAATACAATAATAATAGTGTAATAAAAAATAATATAATAATAAAAATAATAACAAATAACTCCGTATTAATAGATATTTAGCCCCTACTTTAATTTAACTTTTAAAAATTTCGAAGATAATATCCCTCATTTCGTAAAAATTAAAATCGCATGCAAAAAATTTATCCAATGTAAATTATTTCCAAAGTTGTTTCAAATAAATGATATAAATTCTCACACACTCATCGCTTGAAATAAGGCCGGGCTCGAGGGTAGACGGCCTTAAAGTTGATGCTATTAAAATCCAGTTTAAACCGGATTCAAAGCGACGAGCGAGCACTCTTATGTCAACATTCAGGTCCGCAAATATAGTCTCTGAACGTACAAAAATAAATGCCCAGAAAGTCGCGATGTAAACAACTTCTAGCAGCCCTGACTTTTCTAGCGATGGCCTTCAGTGTCGCCCATCAAGGGACGCTCAGTAGAGGGGGGGGGGGGGGGGAACAGAATCAGTGAAGCGTGAACGACCATGAAGCCAGCTTTATTTACAGCGGCCCAATTTCCAGCGATGAGTGTAAATATAAATTAAGACAACTTTGAAACTTAAACAAATTCCTGATGGAAAAATGACTTTAAAAATGCGGAAATTATACCTTGTAGAACTTAAGAACTGCGAGCTTGACCTTCTTCTTCTTGTGCTTGATTTTCTTTGGGGTCGAGTAGTTCTTCTTCTTGCGTTTCTTGGCTCCTCCCCGGAGACGAAGCACCAGGTGAAGGGTGGATTCTTTCTGAATGTTGTAGTCGGACAGTGTCCTTCCATCTTCCAGCTGTTTACCGGCAAAGATCAATCGTTGCTGATCGGGTGGGATTCCTGAGAAGGAAACAATTTATCTTAAATCCCTTAAATGCTTCATTTCTGAAATTTATTTTTTAAATCCATATTTAGAATCTACTTGTCTTGGTTACGAGATTCAAAAAATATTTACCTTCTTCTCAAAGAAAATCTACTTTATACTTTGATGATTCTGAAATTTAGAAAGTTTTATTCTGGAAATCTCGAGTTTTTATTCTAGTAAATTTTATTCTAGTAGATTTTATAATTCTGTATGAAACATGAGAAATGTGAATTCCCTATGGAAACGCATTTAAGGGATAAACTACTTCGGTCTCAGTTTTTATAAAAAACGCAAATAAACCAACAGAAATCAGAGAAAAATGGTTGAAGATTTTTAAGAGAAGTTTTTATTCTACCTTCTTTATCTTGGATCTTGGCCTTCACATTCTCGATCGTGTCCGAAGACTCGACCTCGAGTGTGATGGTCTTTCCGGTGAGAGTTTTCACAAAAATCTGCATGGCGAGTTTTTCTGGAACTCGATCTGAAATAAGTTTTTCTTTATAAAGTATATCTCATTTTTTTCATGATACAATTTACAAGAATTAATTAAAATTTTTTTTGACACATGTGCGTAAAATAGTATATTGTACAACATGTGCGTAAAATAGTAAGTTGTGCAACATGTGCGTAAAATGCGGTTTTACACACGCGACCATCACAAGTGGGTAAAACCGTACACAAGAGTTGCATACGATATTTTTTTGACTCAGTGTGCGTAAAATTCGTTTTTAACATACCCATATTAGTGGGTGTGTCATAAGCCGTTTTACGCACTAATATAGGTGTGTAAAACCGCATTTTACGCACACTGTGTCAAAAAATATCGTATGCAACTCGTACATACGGTTTTACCCACTTGTGATGGTTGCGTGTGTAAAACCGCATTTTACGCCCATGTTGCATAATATACTATTTTGACAGTGTGCGTGAAACGCGTTTTATACACCCATATTAGTGCGTAAAACACTGTATCGTAATAAGCCAATTTACGCACTAATATAGGTGTGTAAAAACGCATTTTACGCACACTGTGTCAAAATAGTATATTGTGCAACATGTGCGTAAAGTGCGGTTTTATACACGCGATCACCACAAGTCGGTAAAGCCGTACGCACGAGTTGCATACGATATTTTTTGACATAGTGTGCGTAAAATGCGTTTTTAACACACCTAGGTGTGTCATAAGCCGTTTTACGCACTAATATAGGTGTGCCAAAACGCATTTTGCGCACACTGTGTCAAAAAATATTGTATGCAACTCGTGCTTACGATTTACCCACTTGTGATAGCGTGTGTAAAACCGCATTTTACCCACATGTTGCATAATATACTATTATTAGTATGCAGTTTATAAACGATGGATTGCTGTCTTTTGAAATTGTTTAGATACTATTTTGCATAAATTCTCGCATTGAATCTGCAATATTCTGATATTTATTTATTTGCACAGTGAACGGACAATGCCCTTTAGGTACAAAAGATGCTTCAAAAATAGAATTTATAAATAACGTGGAAAACTCTTGGATCTAAATTATTAGAATTGACGAAAATAAGTTCCAAAGTTTATTTAAAAAATGCAGAGTGTCAGAAATAGTAAAATAAATCTTTACGAAATCGTATTTTCAATTACGCGAAAAATTCACGTTTTTTACTTTATTGTACAAATTTAAAAAAATTTAATTTTCCTAACTTTTAAACTTTATAATTTTGTACTTTCTACGTTTGATGTCTACTGACATTAATATTATGGTAATAATATTATAATATTGATAATATCTATAATAGTCTAGTTTTTAAATAGAAAACTAGAAAAATACAAAATTAGAAGCGAATAAAAAAATTGAAAAAAATCCTAGAATGTTGTTGAGAACATTTGTAAAGTAAAAAATTAGATAATTTGAAAAGTTTAAAATTAGATAAGAAAATTTTGGGACTAAAAAATGTAAAAACAAAAATTAAAACAGCTCCAAAAATGTTTCGAGTTTATTTAAATTTTCAGAATTGGTATTTGGAAAAAAAATTTAGTTTTCACCTTTCCAAATCTAACATTTTTCTAATTTTCCACTTTTGAAATCTAATTTAATTGTTTAAAGATTTAAATTAAATTTGATAAAAGTTAAAATTAAAAATCTGATGCTATGGAGAATTTATATCTTCAAATCACAACTTAAAACATTGATAAAATAGAATTATTTGTAATTTCAAAAATTAGACGATTTAACATTCTTTGAAATGTTTTAGTTTATTAAAATCGAAAATTTGCAAATTCTTTTAGCTTAAAACTGAAAAGACAATTTTTGAATTATAACTTCAGAAAATTTGAAAATCAAGCATAAAATTAATAAATTAAGTTAAATGATTATTATTACATTTAAATTTTGAATTAATTAAATTTAAAAACTAGGAAAAATTCAGATTAAAAGCAAAATAATAATCAAATTAAAAGCAAATAAGCGAAAGAATTGAAAAAATTGAAGAAAAAAAAAGGATTTGAAAATTCAAATACTCAAAAAATGGAAGTTGAAATAATCTGAAAATTTCGAAAATAGAATATTTGAAAATCAAAACACTTTTGATGTAAGTTCAATTATTTTATATTTTATACTCCGAAATTTTCAATTTCAATAAATATTGCAGGTTCCCCATAAAAATTTTCAAAATAATATTTCGGCTTATATTTTGAACCAATTTTAAAGTTTTTTTTTCTTTTAACGGAAGCTAAATAAATTCTTAAGAGATCTGTGAGAGTCGATTTTTAAAAGAAAAGTTGAAAAATTTTTTATTTAAGTATAAACTTTGCAATTAAATTAATTTTAATTATTCAAGGTTTTTTATTTTTAGAGAAAGGAACATTGGATGAAAAAATGTTGAAAATAATATTCCGGATTATATTTTCAACCGATTTTAAAGTTTTGTTTTTTAAACGAAAGCTAAATAAATTCTTAATACATCTGCGAGAGCCGATTTTTTAAAAAAAGTTGATAATTTTTTTTAAGTATAAACTTTGCAAAAATTAAAATTTTTAAATATAAACTTTGCAAAAATTAAACTTTTTAAGTATAAACTTTACAAAAATTAAAACTTTTATATCCGATGTATTAACAATGCATAAATTGTTCAGATTGAGTAACATTAATGTGTAATCGATAAATGCAGATTCATAAAATACTAATTGAGAGTTTATAATAAATTAATAATTTGTTATTACAATTGTATTGTTATAAACAGCAGTCTGAGATTTTGTAATGATTTTAAATATTTAAAATTGACTTTTGTCTGTAATCCAATTTAAAGACATGTACAAGCATTACAAAAATAAATTGAAGTATATTTCTCATTGTCATAAACAAAAAATATAAACAAACGCAGAGTTTAAGAAAATTTTGAAAGTTTCAGGTACTTTTTTTTGGATATTTGTTTCAATTGGTTTGCCAGTAATATTCCGGAGCAGTACATTGATATTTTATGAAAAATGGGATTATTATAAATAAATGGCATAAACAAATTCGCTATTTGTGCAATTTTTTAAAGTTTGAGGTACTTTTTTTGGAAATTTGTTTCAATTGGTTTGCCAGTGATATTCTGGAGCAGTGCATTGCCATTTTATAAAAAATGAGATTGTTATAGACAAATGGCATAAATAAATTCGCTACTTGTGCAATTTTTAGAAAATCAAGGTACTTTTTGTTTTGAAATTTGTTTTAATTGGTTTGCCATAGTTATTGCAAAAGAGTATATTGTCATTTCATTACAAACGTTATTGCTATAAACAATTTCGCACCGAATTTGTTTATGCCATTTGTTTATAAAAATCACATTTTTCATAAAATCTCAATGTACTGCTTCGAACTATCACTGGTAAACCAATTGAAACAAATTTCCAAAAAAAAGTACCTCAAACTTTAAAAACTGCACAAACAGCGAATTTGTTTATGCCATTTGTTTATAACAATCTCATTTTTCATAAAATGTCCATGTAATGCTCCGGAACATCACCGACAAACCATTGAAACCAATTTCCAAAAAAAAGTACCTCAATCTTTCAAAAATTGGTTAAACTCTGTATTTGTTTGTTATTTGTTTATAACAATGAGAAATATACTTCCATTTATTTTTATAATGCTTGTACATGACTTCAAATTGGATTAGACAAAAGTCACTTTATAAATATGTATTCAAAATCATTACAAAATCTCTGACTGCTGTTTATAACAATACAACTGTTAATAACAAATTATTAATTTATTATAAACTCTCAATTAGTATTTTGCGAATCTGCATTTATCTATTACACATTAATGTCACTCAAGCTGAACAATTTATGCATCGGAAACAAAAATTTTAATTTTTGAAAAGTTTATACTTAAAAATTTTAATTTTTGCGAAGTTTATACTTAGAAATTTTAATTTTTGCAAAGTTTATACTTAAAAATTTTAATTTCTGCTAAGTTTATACTTAACAATTTTTAATTTTTGCAAAGTTTATACTTAAAAATTTTAATTTCTGCTAAGTTTATACTTCAAAAATTTTAATACTGTTTATACTTAAAAATTTTTATTTTTGCAAAGTTTATACTCAAATAAAAAAAAATATCAACTTTTTTTTTTAGAATCGACTCTCACAGAATTTTTATCTCTTTTTTTTATTTTTTAGCTCTATTTTAGGCTCTTAAGAATTTATTTAGCTTCCGTTTAAAAAAGAAACTTTAAAATCGGTTGAAAATATAAGCCAGAATATTATTTTGAACATTTTTTCATCCAATGCCCACACTGTGCGCCCTTTTTCAAAAAATAGAAAACGAAAACCTTGAATAACTAAAATTCGTGGAACTCAACATTTTTCGGAATCAGGAATAATCATTCTGCACAAGAATCAATCAAGTTTTCAACATCCACTTCGTATCGGAAACAAAAATTCTCCTAAACAAAGACTTTCTATTTCTGTAATCTGCAATTAGTCAACAGACTGTTAACCTTAATATCAACTCAATATCAACTAATATCAACTCATAATCAAATTCAAATAAAATTTTCATACAATTCTTTATTCATCTTAAACAGAAAAATTACATCGTAGATTAAGTAAGCAAAACGGCATTGATACATCCATCGTTTTCCGGATTGTTCGTGACCTGAGCGAATTTTCCCCAGACGATCTTGCCCGTCTGCGTGACCAATCCCAGTTCCGAGATATTAATCTCGATCACAGTTCCCTTGGTAATAACTCCAAGGGTCGTAAAAAGCGAAGAATTCGGATTCCTCTTGACGCCAATAATCGGCAATTGAAACGTGGCCTTCAACTCTGGATGTGTGACATGAGCCTTCTTGAATCTCAGCGCCATTGGCCGGATGAATCTCTCGAACTTTGGTGGCTTCCTGGTGAAATTCTCCCCCACATAAGTGACCTTGGTCACCATTCGCTTCCAGGATTTTCGCTTTGTCTTCCCACTTCTCAAAACCCGGAAGACTTCGCCGTCTGACTGCATTCTCGTCTTTGGAATCGGAACGTCCCATTTGCCAGCCTTCTCCTTTCGCTTTTGCTTGATCATATTGGAAAGGGCTTTCGTGTTATTGGTGATGTTTCGGTCCAGAAGATAATGTGGAATTGCCCCCTTGTTGGGTAGTTCACTTTCCTTCTTGCCCTTCTTTTCTTCGTGGGCTTTGATTTTTCGCTTCATCTGGATCTTCTCAGTGCGTCGTTCCTTGTTGAAGATCTTGGCCTTGATTCCACGCAAGCTTCGAGCTTTTTCGGAAAGCTTGTGAGGCGCACGAGCTTCCCTTTTGCGTTTGCGTTCTTCATAATCGAGCCGACGACCGTAAAGTTTGCGGTGCCGTTCGATGTATTCGTTCTGCGGCATTTTGTGCGGCGAGGTTTTCTTCTTTTATAGATCTGAATCTGAAAATCAAGGGTTTTGATAGAGAGTTTTTGGACAGTGGAGAAAAAATTGATTGTAAAATATTGCAATTAGGTTAGCAGACATTTTCTAATGCACAATTTGTTTTTATAAATGGTCTTTAAAGAGAAAGAAGTCCCAGTCGATTTTGGAATTTTTTTTTAAGTTTAAAATACTAATCTTGTAAAAATAAAGATTACATTTCAAGTTAAATTAAATATTTTTTAATGTACGTTATAAAATGCCTTTGTTAATTATGCGAAAATTAAACATTGTACACGATAAAAACTTACCTGCCTGTTTTCTTGGTTAATAATTACCAAGTTTCTTCGATATTCTTTCGTTTCACTTTTTTTTCTTTCTTGAATTCTTTTAAGAATTTCCAATGGTTTTTGTAAACTTAAAATATTTTAAATATTTAAAAATATTTTTAAATATTTGAAGGTATTTAAAAATATTTGAAGATATTTAAAAATATTTAAAGATATTTAAAAATATTTAAAGATACTTAAAAATATTTGAAGACATTTAAAGATATTTAAAAATATTTAAAGACATTTAAAAATATTTTAAAATATTTAAAGGCATTTAAAAATATTTAAAGACATTTAAAGATATTAAAAAATATTTGAAGATATTTAAAAATATTTAAAAATATTTAAAGACATTTAAAGATATTTAAAAATATTTAAAGACATTTAAAGATATTTAAAGACTTTTAAAAATATTTGAAAATAAAAAAAAATATTTTAAAATATATATATTTTTTTTTGGAAAATGCAACCAAATATCGAAAATCGATCTACATTTTCAAACAACAAACTGCACATTTTCAATCAAAACTAATAATAATTTTAAATAATTTAGAATAATTATAATTTAATTGTTCGAGTAATTTTACTGTGATATTTTAAATCTTCACAGAAATTCCTCAAGAATTCTGAAAATGCAATTTTTTTCAAGAATAACATGATTTTTTCCCTAAAAGTCTTTCTAAAAATTTTGCTAACTTTTTTCCCTGTTTTTTTTGTATTTCTTTTGATATATTAAATTTTCTAAGTTTTAATTTACCTTTTTGAAAGATGCTTTTGTAATTTCCGGAAATTAATATTTTGATTCAATCTTAAATCATTAAGATTTGAATCTCATGAGAATAAAATCATTTATGAACGATAATCATAAAGTTCATAATTTTTCTGAAAATTTAAAGAAAAAGAAAAATAAATTTAAAAAACGTGAAATTTTCACGTAATTGAAAATACGATTTCGCAAAGATGGAAGATAAATCTTTATTCGTGTACAATGTATTTTCACGATGTTTGATGTTTTAAAAAATGTTTTTCGCTCAATATTTTAAAGATCTAAAAATAAAATTGAAATTTAAGAAATTTAAATTAGACCGAAATCAAATTCAAAACTCCATTTAACGTTCAATAATCAAGTTAAAATTGTTTAAAAAAATAAAATTCTAGGTTAAATTTATTTATTTGTAGGCCGAGGATATTGTTACGGAAATTTCCGTACAACTAGCATACAACACAAAGGGGGGACGGCCTATTGTTACGGAAAATTTCGTGACAATAGCCTCGGCCCATATTATGTTGTATGCTAGTTATACGGAAATTTCCGTAATAGAAGACACTAATTTGTAATTACGTAAATAAGTTTAGCACTTTTAAAAAGTAATTCGTGCACAAAAATATTCTTTAAAGGAAATTTACTCCTTTCGGAATAAAAAACGACAAATTTGGAATTATTTATTTTTAGGCAGCGTCTAATATTACGGAAATTTCCGTACAACTGGCACATGACAGAATGCGCCGAGGCTAGTGTTACGGAATTTTCCGTAACACTAGCCTGTGCCCCCTTTGGGTTGTATGCTAGTTGTACGGAAATTTCCGTAACAATATCCTCGGCCTTATTTTAATTATTTTCCGAATTTTTTATTTTTCCCCGAAAAAAGTGCTTTTTCTCTTTTAAAAAATTACATTTTATTTTTCAAAAAATTACATTTATTTTTTAAAAAAATTACATTTTATTTTTTAAAAAAATTACATTTTACTTTTAAATAAATTACATTTTATTTTTTAAAAAATTACATTTTATTTTTAAAAAATTACATTTTATTTTTAAAAAATTACATTTTATTTTTAAAAAATTACATTTTATTTTTAAAAAATTACATTTTATTTTTTAAAAAATTAAATTTTATTTTTTTTAAAATTACATTTTATTTTTAAAAAATTACATTTTATTTTTAAAAAATTACATATTATTTTTAAAAAATTACATTTTATTTTTAAAAAATTACATTTTATTTTTAAAAAAATACATTTTATTTTTTAAAAAATACATTTTATTTTTAAAAAATTAAATTTTGTTTTTAAAAAAATTACATTTTATTTTAAAAAATTACATTTTATTTAAAAAATTGCATTTTATTTAAAAAATTAAAGTAAAAATTAAAATTAAAGTAAAAAATTTTACTTTAAAAATTAAATTTTATCTAAAAAATTAAATTTTGTTTAAAAAATTAAAGTTTATGATTAATTCATTTATTTGAAATTATGTAAACAAATATAGTACTTCTAAAAAGTAATTCGTTCACAAAAAATATTCTTTAAACAAAATTTTATTCCGTAAAGATTAAAAGACGACAAATTTCTATTTATTTTAACTAAATTCGAATTTTTACATTTTGAATTTCAAAAAGTAAAATAAAGGGATTATTACACATGTCAGAAAAAAAATTAAAAAAACATTTTACTAAACAATGACGCAAAATAATGTTAAACATTTTTTTCAAATTCGGATTTCGAAAATAAGATTCATATGTAATTTTTCAAACTCGTTTTAATAATTTTTTTATTGCTTTTTCTTTAAATCAAGGTTTTAATTTATATTTTTAAATAATTTTGCGTTTTTACATACAGAATCTTGGCTATTTTCTTCAATTTTCTTAAACATTGTCTGTTTTTATCAAAAAAGTTTTTTTGTTAAATTAAAAGCCACTGAAAATAAATAAATGCAATTGTAAATTTAACTTTAATAATTCCTTCAAAATTTAGTAAATTTTCGTAAATTAACTAAATTTCACTCTTTTTCTTGATAATCGTAAATTTATATTTTGCACCTGAAATGAATCTCGAAAGATTTTCAAAAATTTGATCCACTACACAAAAATGTATAAAATTAAAAACTAATATATAAAAAGTTTTATTCAATACAAAAGTGATATTTTCATTCAATTTCCGTAAAACTGCACAAAATTTGAATGAAAATAGTTTCAAATCACGAATTCAAAAATGAATTTTCAGTAAAAATGCAAATTCCGACAAAGTACTAAAAAATTGCTACCGAACAGTCTAACAATGTATTTTAGTCAGAAATAAAGAATATTTAACACAGTTCTAATTAAATTTCTCCGAGAAAACGTAAATTGGAACTTCAACTCCAAAAGTTACGATCCTAACCTCAAAATCCGATTTTTTATCAGATCAGAATCTGAACTTTTTTCCGCAATAAAAACACATTAGAATATCAAACACAAATAATAACATCTGAAAAAATGGGCTAAGATACCAGAAAAACAGAAATATCCAATTATTTATTGATTTTCAACACGTGACGTTTTGTGTCTTCTGGACCGCAAAACAAAACCGAATCTCGCATTCTATTTTTGACCAAAGTCGCCAAATCAAAATGAAAAGGACGCGGAAATTGTTCGGCACCATGAAAATGATGTAGTAAATATTTAAAAATTGTAAATAATGGACAAAATATTGTAAATAATTGGGAAATTTTGCCTTACGTACCTAGAAACACGCCATGTGCAGGAAAAGAAAGGAACCAGCAATGCTGCCAATTTTTAGAAAACTAAAATCGGAAGTGACGAACGACCGCCATGACAGTAATAACTAAAGTCAAATGATACTCTTTTAATTAAAAAAAAAAAAAATTAATTGACCGATTATCATTAAAAAATTACAACTTTACTAGAAATTTTCTTTCCAGATTTCGACTTTATAACTTTTATTGCACCTTCCTCATACCTTTTTAAATTTCATTGGTTTTTTGTTGGTGAAATTGCAAATTAGGGAATCAGATTTTAGATGTGGTCACTTCCGGCAAAAATGATTCCAAATATCCGACTATTTAATACTTTTATTGATAAATAATTATTGTTCAAATGTTTAAAATTTCAATTTTTACGTAAAAACAATTTTTAGATTAATTACTATACATATTTAAAAAATATTCAGGGGCGTAGCGAGGTAGGAGTGGGAGGGGTGTTACACCCCCCCCCCCCCCAAATGGTCGTGACGAGTCGTCATTTTCGGGATTTTCAAGTATTTCGACTATAAAGTCAGCTAGTCACCAAAAAATGGTAACTAGTCGGCAACTTCCACTTATTGAGTCGGCATTTAGGACAATACTCACCCCCCAAAACTCAATAAGCTCGCTACGCCCCTGAAAATATTTCTTCCATTGAAATCAGATAAATAATATTTTTTAGCAGTGAAAATGCATTATTATTTAATCGATCACTTCGAAAGTGTAATTTAAGATTCAAAAAGTATTTTAATGCATTTAACAATAATTATTTATTATAAATATTAAATTTACATATTTTCATTATTTCAAATAAGCGCGCCAAAAGCAGCCAATGAGGTGAACGGAAACTCGCATGCGCAATGCGGTCGAGGAACAAAATTTTTTAAAATTTTTTTAGACTTGAAAACAGAAATTAACAGTGTAAACAACACTTGGAACATTATTTTTTTTACTTAATGCTGATTTTTTGTGGTTAATTTTGTGAACAAAGAGAAATTAGTGCTGTTTTTGTAAAAATGGGTATGAATTTAGAATACTAACCTTTAAATTGTTTTAAATGCTGCGATTTTGTGAAATTTTTTGAGGTTATGTGTACCTATGGAAATGCGAAATTTTACAGTTCTCTTTATTCGATTCTTCTTTTAATTAATTGTACTCTTAAATATACAGTAAAGATTATTAATTTATCTATTTAACCTCAATTCTTCATGAATTATATAACATTTTTTTTATATTTCAGAAAGAAAATACTTCGCACTTCGCGAATTTTAGTTTATGTTCTTCGAGTTTTTTTTTCCTTTTGTACTTTTTAAAACTGTTTTCGTTTTTTCTTCTTCATATTTCAAGGCTTCTGACTCTTTGAAACGTTAGGGAATAATTATAAAATTTATTTCAGTGATTATTTTTTCAAAAATTTACTTATGTAAAAAAATTTATAATTTTAACAAAAAGTTTCGAGAATTTCGAATTTTAACAAAAAAATTTTGTACTTTTTTTCCTTTTTTGCTTTTTAAAAGTGATTTGAGTTTTTTTCTTTATATTTTAAGGCTTTTAACTCTTTTAGGCATTATGAAATGAAGAAAATACTTCGCGATTTTTAGGTTATGTTCTTCGAGTTTTTTTTTGTTTGCACTTTTTAAAAGTGATTTAGATTTTTTTCATTATATTTCAAGGTTTTTAACTCCTTTAAACATTGGAGAGTAATTATAAAATTAATTTCTGTCATTATGTTTTCAAAAATTCACTTATATGTAAAAATTTCGAGAATTTCGAATTTTAACAAAAAATTTTGAGCTTTTTTTTCCTTTTTTGCTTTTTAAAAGTGTTTTGAGTTTTTTCTTTATATTCTAAGACTTTTAACTCTTTTAGGCATTATGAAATGAAGAAAATACTTCGCGATTTTTATGTTATGTTCTTTGAGTTTTTTTTTTGTTTCTACTTTTTAAAAGTGATTTACGTTTTTTTTCATTATATTTCAAGGCTTTTAACTCTTTTAAACATTGTGGAATAATTATAAAATTCATTTCAGTGATTATGTTTTCAAAAATTCACCTATGCATACAAATTTCAAGAATTTCGCATTTTAACGAAAAATTTAGTGTTTTTTTTTGGTTTTTAAAAATGTTTAGGTTTTTTTCATTAAATTTCAAGATTTTCAATTATTTTAAACATTAAGAAATCATTATAAACTTGATTTCAGTGATATATTTTCAAAAATTCATTTTTTTGGGATTATTTTTAATTTTTTAGAAGTTCCCATTTTAACAAAAACTTTGGAGTTTCTTTTAAAGTTAAGAGTATTAGAATCTTTACTGCTTCATGATAAAAGATATTTTACAAGGGAGGAATAAAAATGCGTCAGTTAATTCTTTATTTAATAGTAAAATACTTCTAAATATAAAAAAGATTTTAATTAATTATATTTATTATTTATTTATTATTTTTTATTATTTAATTATTATTTATTTATTTTTTATTTATTATTTATTTATTTAATTTGTTTATTTTAATTTTAAATTATTGTTTAACTACAAAAAAAAGATAAAAATTTTTTTTCATATATTATGTATATGAAATATATATATATATATATATATATATATATCTATATATATATCTATTTTCAAACATACCATATAT
>JBAGKK010000304.1:253349-272811 GCA_037177015.1 Euceroptres primus | reverse complement strand
TGTTAACAAATATAATTATATATGTATATATATATATATATATATATATATATATATATATATATATATATATATTATTTCTAAGAATATCCTCAAATATGCGTTTTTTGACATTTTTGAGATGAGATTTCTCTCAGATTCGCTTATTAACAATTAAAAAATATCAATTCATTATAAAGAAGTACCTTTTTCAATTTTTTTGTATTTTTAGTAATATTTTCAAGTTGTAAAGAGTCTGTACTTATTTCTCACCACCCATGGAGTAGAGTACTTGGCGCTTTTTTTTTTATTCTGGTTTCCCCAGTAGGACTGGGGAATACTATGTCTAGAACTAGAACTAGAACACTATGTCATGTTAATTTCAGAATCTGAGCATCAATATAATTTCTGTGTTTGCGTTACCCCATGGGTGGTGAGAAAATGAGTACAGACTCCTCACAACTTAAAAATATTACTAAAAATGCATAAAAATTGTAAGAAAGGTACTTCTTTATGATGAATTAATATTTTTTAAATTGTTAATGAACCTCTCTAAGAGAAATCTCATCTTAAAAATGCCAAAAAATGCATATTTGAGGACGAAGAGGAAGCATTTGTTTAAAAATTTATTTTTTTATTCATAAGAAATCAGTAAATATCGAATTGGTATTTTTTAAATTTGCAACAAGTCTCCCTGGGAGAAATTGTAGTTCAAAAATGCCAAAAAATGCATATTTTAGGCACGAGAAGGTAACATTTGTTTAAATAATTTTTTGTTTCTTGATAAAAAATAACTTAACTATTCATTTTTAATCAATTCAGCCACGGAAATGTTAAAATATGGCCATAGTTGCATTCCACGATACACTTTAGTATCAGTATAGAGAAAGGGTCTAATTGTAAGTTATAAGGTGACCTAATAGGTGACCAAGTGACTCGTGACCTATTAGGGCTAGGACATTCTTTTTTTGTTAATTTACACAGATTTTTACCCACTATAATTTATCTTGATAGAACTTTCTCCTGTGATATCTAGGAAACGAGCTATTTTCAAAAAACGCAGTTTTCCGATTTTCGGCTAAAAAAAAGGAAAAAATCCCGGGATTTTTGGAAGGCCGTAATTCGGAAACTAATGAGGTTAGAACATTCTTTTTTTTTTAATTACGTGCGATTTTCTGTACTTTCATTTATCCTTTGGCACCTTTAATATCAATTTATGCAGAAACGAGCTATTTTGAAAAAATCGAACTTATGTCATTTACCCCTAAAAATAGTCCGAAAAGGGTCAACTTTGACAGACGATAACTCGCGAAATTATAGTTAGGATATCCTTTTTTTTTTTTAAATTACAGATAATAACCTCTAGTTTAATTCATCTGTGGGTCATTTTGACATGTGACACCCCGGATTCGAGCTACACGGAAGCAAAAAAAAAGTTGTGATTTTTAGCAAAAAATCGCAAAAATTGGGTTTTTTGGAAAGACCATAACTTTTTAACCATTGGTCCTCGAAAATTTTTTTTAGTTTTTCTCAGGATTTCATCTACTTTTTTTTTGTGTAATGCATTATTTTCGATGCACAGGATTAGTTTTTCTCAGAATCTCATCTACTTTTTTTTTTTGTGTAATGCATCAACGATGCACGGGAAGGCAACAAACCACAGATATATGATTTTTTGCTCCCTTTTCAAAAAAAATTTATGGTAGCTGAGTTAGGATAACAGTTTTGGTCTCTGCTGAGAAGGCGTAATTCTAACGTTATACATCTCCGTTTTGCGAATGATATAGGCGCAAAATGTCGGTCCTTCGTTACCTCTACTCGAGGAGTTCAAGTTGCTCGGGGTGGAAACTTCCTCTCGTTACGCGCTTTTGTGCGGATAACCCTGACGCGTCGACTCTGTTATGCGAGTTTTACATGATAAAAGGTAGGCATGTCGGAGGTAGAACTTTCCGAGTGCGATTATAATTGAGAAGTTGAATACACTAAGGGCGTATGATCCATAACGTCTGAACGATTAGCGCGCTCCTACTGAATTCTGACACCAACTTCTCAATTTATTTCTCTCTTTTCTTCCTTTTTTTGGGTTCTATAGACCCACGAGGTGTGAACAAATTTTTTCTCGCCGAGTGTAACCCTTTTACATTTTCTCAATTAAAAAAAACCTGAATATCATCATCGCCTGTTTTCGAAAGCTCGTCTGCTTCGTAGACACTCCAGAGGGTTGCTTCTATTTTAATTATGTAGAATTACGAAAAGCATGTTCTTTTATTTATTTTTATGTTGAACACATTTTTTTCATTCAGGTCGAGCTTAAACTTTGAACTCTAGGGCGAAACTTTTTAAAAATTTTATGTGCTGAAAATTTTTATTAATGGGAATACATCGCTTCAAAAAGGAAATCGAAGAAACTTACGAGTAGAGTTCTAATCCTAGATTCCTGTTACCGACATTTATTTAAAGTTTTCAATGGTTAGAGTTCGTGCTAAATTCTAAGACTTCCAGATAGCTACGGAAAAAGTCATTATCACATTATTTTATATAAAAAATTCACTATTTAGTATCGTATGAATTAGATTTATCTGAATTATTTACCATTATTCAAACATTCACCTTAAGGAAATTCTAATAATTATTTTTCTTATTTTACAGTGATTTTTTCCACGACAATTTATAAATTTAAAAATTAGCACGGACACGAACCTCTTTAGGGAGATTTCATTAATTACGTAAGAAACAAAAGAGTAAATGTGAGAAAGATCGAACAGAACCATTGAAGACTTGAGATATCAATAAATGTCGGTAACAGAAATCTAGAGTTAGAATTCCCCGTTACTAAAGTTTTCCGAATTAAAAAAGACCCTGTATTCGTGTTCAATAAAAAAGGGCACGAAACATATTTCGTGATGCTTAGAATGGGAATTTTTTCTTTTTTTTTTTAAGGGAGATAAGCCTAGAAGGCATATGGTAACTTGTCTGACAGTAAGCTTTGCCCTAATGAGGGAATCGCTATATATTTCAATGTCAATAAAAATAAATAACTTGCATCATGACTTCTAGCGTACTCTGTCCGTCGGAATCTCATTTCGCCTTCTACATGGGTTAACAACGAAAACACGTGCTCCCACCGGCGTCGACTTATGAACTTCCATTCTTAATGGTTCATGAAATTGCCTTATATTTCACGTCCGGCCCTACACCAACCCCAGCCTCCCATATACTCCCCCATGAACGTCAAGGATGGAGAAACTTGCGCGAGGGTGTTGAGGAAAAGACTCGTAAAGAAATTTCGAGATTTTTTGCACTTTAGGGGGCACTTTGGGTACGAAATGGGAGAAAAAGTGAAAATACGAAAGCGAGTTTTTGAAAGTGATTTTGTGGGGAAAATCGTTTAAAAATGTAGGAAGGCGTTTTACTATATTTAAAGTTATCCTTAGAAGATTCTTAACTATGTTTATTTGAAATTTAAAATTATTTTAAACTGGAACTAACTTTCAATTTCACAGGCTTTGAAATGTGTATAAATTTAAATTTCAAGTGTGATCGTAATAAGTAAAATCTTTCAAAAAACTTTCAAATTATTAGACTTATTGTGGATTATTAGATTATTGTGGAAATTAAAATATTTATCATCATCTAAAAAACAGATACCAAAAATAAATAGACACAATTTTGTAAACTCTTATAGAATCCCTATTATAAAAAATCAAATAATTTTTTAAAAAAATTCTTTCCTCTTTATAGGGATTTTTTCGAGATTTTAGCATTTATATTTTCAGATTCATTTTGTTATCCCTTGAAGAGAAAAATTTCTAAAATATTATGTCAACAATATTCTGTGGAAATTTATACTTTTCAAATGAGTGCAAGGTCTTTCAAAAACGTTCATTATTTCGGAAGTTATTAATCAGGCTGGCCGCAAAACTTGATTTTTAAAATTCCCTGTCTTTTCTATGGCCAATTTTTAATTTTTTCCTGAGTATTATTATTTAAACCTCAAGAATATCAATTTTAATTTTAAAATAGAAAAATAATATCTTTAATACCTTAATTATTCCTTTTTAAGTAAGAAATACTATAAAACCTCTTCAAATACCTTTAAATATCGTGAAATTCCTTTAAATCATTAAATCCCAGAAAATCCTCTAAATTAAATATCTTAAAATTTCATAAAATCTTTTCAAATTCCGCGAAATCCCTAGAAATTCTTTAAAATTGCGCAAAAAAACTATCAAAAACTCTTTAGATCCCAAAAAATTCCATAAAATCGAAGTCTTTTAAACTTCTTGAAATTCCAAGATACAATTATAAAATATTTTAAAGGATTTTTAATTATTCTAAAACATTTGAAGATATTCTAATATTTTAAGGGTATTTGGTACATAACGACGAAAAAAATTACCGAACGAGTTTTTATTTACATTCAGTGGGTTTATTAAGAGAGAAGTTCAAATATAATGCTGAAATATTGAGAAAGAATAAAGAATACATATATTTAGGCATCGATATCTGGCACGTTTCAGTTTTTATTTCGAAAAAAAAATTCAAAAATAAGTTTTTTCAAAATAAAAATTAAAACGCACCAGACATTAAATCCTTGATATATTCCTTATTATTTCCTAAAATTTCAACAGTATATTTGCATTTCTCTGTTAATAAACCCGCTGAATGTAAATAAAAAACAGTCCGTAATTCGTGACATCATTAGGTATCAAATACCCTTTAAAGGATTTCAAAAAAAAAAAAAAATGTAATGGATTTTAAGAGACTTTAAAAGATTTTAACGCATTTCAAGAAATTTTGAAAGTATTGCAAACAGATTTTAAAGGATTTCAAAAAAATTTTAAAGAATTTTAAGAGATTTCAAAAGATTTTAAAGCACTTCAAGAAATTTCAAAAGTATTGTAAACAGATTTTAAAGGATTTGAAAAGATCTAGAAATTGGAAGCATTTCAAAAGATTTCAAGATATTTTATGATTTCACCTGATTTCAAGAGTGAACAACTCCCCTTAAAATTTGTTTAAAAGCCCTTGAAATCCTTTAAGGGGTTAGTCAAGGTTGGAGCACCCAAGAAAAAGTCAATTTTTACTATTTTTTTTCGATGACTGGTTTATTTAATTTTAAATCAATATTATAGCATTCAAATAATACATGTTTTAAGAATTTACAGTAATTTTTTCATGGTAAAATAGTGACAAACAAGCGAGCTACAGCCAATCTCCCAGAGGTCCAAAAAAAGACGTTTTGCGGTCGTTCCTTTATCGTTGGAATTTTTATTTAGTTGATTATTTTTTTTACAGCAAAAAATGAACGTTCTTTTTTGCAAAAAAATTTCTGTTTAAACATCCGCCATTTTGTTAAAAATTTAAATATTGCTTAATGCTTCAATTAAGGACGAGAATTTCATGTTATAAATAACTAGTAAAAATTTGGTAACGATCGGCTAAGCGCTTCTTTAGATATCGTGAACAAAGCAAAACGCCTTTTTTTTGGAGCTCTGGGAGATTGGCTGTAACTTGCTTGTTTGTCACTATTTTAACAAGAAAAAATTACTGTAACTTCTTAAAACGTGTATTATTAGAATGATACAATATTAATTTAAAAGTAAATAAACCAGTCTTCGAAAAAAAATAGTAAAAATTGACTTTTTTTTGGTGCTCCAACCTTGACTAACCCCATAAAACTCCTTAAAATCCAATCTAGTCTCTTGAAATTCTTTGTAATTCCTTAAACCCCCATGAAATCTCGTGAAATACCTTATAATTCCTGAAAAATTGATGAAAATCTTGAAATCCATTGAAATTCCTGAAAAGTTTAAGAAATATTTTCAAATCGCTTAAAATTCTTCAAAAACTCATGTAATCTTTTGAAATGCCTTGAAATTTCTTCCGTGAAATTCCTTAAAAATTTTGAAATCCCGTCAAATTCCGAAAAAAATCTAAAATCCAGTGAAATTCCTGAAAAGTCCAAAATATCTTTTGAAGTCCCCTAAAAATCCTAAAAATTCCAAGAAATTGGTTAAAATCCATTGAAATCTTTTTAATCCCTTTGAGTTTTCTTAATTTTCTTCAATTCTTTAAAATTCATTGAAATTTCTTTAAATCCCTTGAAATTCTTTAAAAAGCCATGAAAAGTTTTGAAAACCTTACTCTCTAAATCTGAATCAGTAAAAATTTTCATTGATTTCATTCAGTGCTCCATTTCTAGCTAATTCGTCAGTGAATTTTTTAAAACCTTTGAAATCATTTTAATACTTTGCCGTATATATTTCCCAAAACTTTCAGTTTGCATCCCATAGTTTCAATATTTTCGTTGACATAAAATCTTGTCCCTATAGTTATATAAAAGTTCGACTTATAAAAAATCCCTGACTTTTACAACTTTTTTTTTAAATCTCTGACTTTCCCTGCCCAATAAAATTCCTCGACTTTTCCATGATTTCCCTGTCTTGCGGCCAACCAGAATTAGTATGAAATATACCGAAGAATCTTATAAACCGGCCAGTTGAAGGTAAAATCAAAAAAACACTTTAGGTTAGTGTGAACGACGTTTCGCTGGCCTGGCTCGCCAAACCTCATCAGGCTGAAAATTTATTAATTAAAATATATATAGTTATATATACACCAAAAAACACCGCTTTTTTGTCACAATGAGAACATGTGTAAAAATATAAAATTAACTACCTGAATAGTCGTCAAATAATGATAAAAACAACATTAAAAAGACAGTAATAAACGCCAAAAAGGCGGGAGCACTCCGGCCTTACATTCTCGTAAGGCAAATTTTATTGACAAAAGGAAAATATCTACGATAATCCCAGTCAAATTTATGGGGTAGATTGTTTTGATGTTTATTGATAACAAATCTATGATTTCTGTTCCTTTTATGTTCGTTAATACGGGTAATAAGAGTTCGTTTAGTCTCGCCAATATAAGAAGCATCACAATTCATACATGGAATTCTATATACTACATTCATATGATCCCATTTTTTAGTGGGGTCTTTTCGAAACTTGATAACAGATTTAAAAGTAGGTTGTAAAGAAGGGAGCATAGAAACATTAAGATTATTGAGAACAGTAGATAACCTATCAATCAACATCAAAACAATCTTCACCATAAATTTGACTGTAACAGTACACAAATTTTAGACTTCGAATCAAATTATAATAAACGCCTCATGTCTGAGATGATTCATATTAAGAATAATCCAAATTGTATAAATAAAAAGGAAGATATTTTCTCTTTACTATTATTTTCAAAAGTTTTCAGATATTTACAATCGTAGATATTTTCCTCTTCTCAATAAAATTTGCTCTTAAAGTGTCACCTTATATTTGACATAACAGGTTTATTGATTCTTATTTTTTCATTAGTGTTTATATATATATATATATATATATATATACAATACAATTTTGATTCTTAGTCTCCTATTGTCACCGTTTCAATCAGTCGTCAATTATCACTCTTACGAGAATGTATCGCCGGAGTACTCTCGCCTTTTTGGCGTTTATTGCTGTTTTTTATGTTGTTTTCATCATTATTTGACTTCATACGACCATTCAGGTAGTTAATTTTATATTTTTACATATGTCCTCATTGAGACAAAGAAAGCGGTGTTTTTTCGTGTATATTTATATTTTAATTAATAAATTTCCAGTCTGATGAGGTTGGCGAACCAGGCCAACAAAACGTCGCTCACACTAATTTAAAGTGTTTTTTTGATTTTACCCTCAACTGGTCAGTTTATAAGATTCATTGGTATTCATCAAATGGAGGGTGCTCTTTTAAATACCAACATTATTAAATATATTTTTCAGGCTTTTTTGAGTCTTTAGAAGTCCCGGAAAATTCTATAAAATATATTAAAAATGGGAGTTCCCTGAAGGGAGGAATTTTCCCATAAGGGAAGTACGGGGTCAATGCAGATGACCGGTTCGCGATGAAACTAGTACAGTATTATAGTAACGACGAGTCTGCAATAAAGTAGCAGTGGAACGGCTTATTAGTAAAAAGCATGACAAACGACTCGCGGTTTACCCCAGCTTAACTGTGGACCAACCCCAGTAGGGCCGTAACCAGTATGCAACACGGTTGCTTCCAGTGATATATTGCGATTTTTAGTCACGCCTTTATACAGAAATAAATCCCGTCGGTTTTAACATGCGACTCCCCAGATTCCCCTAGCAGTCCCCAACCTGGAGGCTGCGGTTGAAAAAAAAGAGAGCCGACTTTGCAAAATAAAGACAACGGTATTTAAAGTGCCCCGAGCGCCTTATCTTTTTATTGTGGTTTCAAATTATTATTAATCGTAAAAGTTCATTGTAACCAGCGCTTTATAGCCTTTTACTTTATCACCGTAATGAAAAAATGTTACGGTATTTTTTACTGAACCGAGCAGATCTCGTGTATTTTTATTTTTTATATTTCTTAGCTTTATATTTCTAGGATTCTATAAACTATTTTAATGGGAGAAAATAGACTTCTGGTTACTGTTTGACTACTGGTTCACCATATTTTAACCCTAAAAACACTGTTGAGACCTACTCGCACCGTAATAGAATTTTTTCGATCGATTATACCCCCATTTTGAACCTTCTTAATCCGTGTCGTTCAGTTATTTGAGTCGTTAGTTTAACGGTTAATATAGGTAGCCAAACCAACACTGGGGTTTAATTTAGAATGATGGTGATTAATACGCGGGGTCGACAACGGGTAATCCTCATTACAAAACCGTGAGCGAGTCGGGCGATTGGCGGGTTGAAGAATGGTAGGGGGTAAAGAGAGGGGGTGGATAGAACGAGGGTGAAATTAGTGGAAGATTAGTCTCGGACATTAGGGTCACTTAGCGTAACAGTAACACCCGGTTTCTCATCGACGTGCAGAGGCTTCGCAACGATGCAGCCAAGCCACCAATCTAAATTTAAATCTATGCTTCAACACGTACTAGCAGTACCATTTACCGGCCATTGGACTTCCTGATAATCGGAATTTGATCCTCCACAGTGTATAATATAATAAAATGGAAAATAAATTATTGGTATTTGGAAAATAGGGATAGCTAAACAAATTGAAGGGAAAACTCATTTTAAAAACCGAATGGCAAACGTTTCTAGCATAGAGCAAGCAAACGATGCTAGCATGATGCAAGCAAACTTTGCTAGTATAGTGCAATCAAACTTTGCTACTATAGTGCAATCAAACTTTGCTACTATAGTGCAATCAAACTTTGCTAGCATAGTGCACGCAAACGTTGCTAGCTGTAAACGCAATGCTTTTGTAAATTTTATTCAGAATCGTCAATATTAGGTGCATCCAGTTGAAACTGAACATTTCTCTTCACAATTAGCCTTAGAATACGAATCAACAATTACTTTTTAAATATCCCCCCATAAGTCGGTTTTATAGGACCCCAAAAAAACCCGATAGTTGAAAAATTTGATTTTGCCCGTTTTTGGCGCTGGTTATGATTTTTTCGCGGTTTTTTAGAGCAAATTCTTTCTAATACATAAAATATTATTCTCTTCTGATAATTAGATGTTTTCACAAATTTTTAAAACAATTTATTATTGTTTATAGCAATATTCTCTTAGAATAGAGTTAGAAAGTCGCGGTTTTTTCCGAAATTTTTAACTTGTTTTCAACTTTACAATTAGAGCGAGGCAATAATCAATTAAAGTTAACAGAAATAATTGTTGAAACTTCTTTATTATTATTTATAACAATATTCTCTTAGAATAATGCTAAGAAAGTTGCGCTTTTTCTCAAATTTTCCACCTTTGGCCCACTTTTCAATTAGAATGAGATAATAATTATTTCAAGTAACAAACATATTTGTTTAAACAATTTATTATTATTTATAACTATCTTCTCCTCTAGTAATGCTAGGAAGTTGCGGTTTTTTCTGAAATATTCAACTTTTTAATCACTTTTCGCTTGGAGTGAATTAATAATTAAATGAATTTAACAAACGTAATTGTTTAAATAAATAATTATTATTTATAACTATCTTCTCCTCTAGTAATGCTAGAAAGTTGCGGTTTTTTCTGAAATATGCAACTTTTTGTTCATTTTTACTTAGTGAGGTAATAATTAATGCAAGTTAATTATTTGATTCAGGCCTTTTTAATCTCCATATATGTATATTATCATCGATGACAACATGTTTTCTCCTGGGAAGGAGGGGAGGGGGGAGGTTGATAGTAAAATGAGTGCAATTCCAAATTTTTCTTTTACGCTTTGTAATAAACTTCGTTTTGTAATTAAAAGCAAAAATTTTACAAGTCATTTATAGACTCAATCCTCCCACCTACTCCTAATTATTTCATCCCTTATTTTTATCTCTACTGTAAGATAGCCGTTTTGTTTAAATTAATATTTGTAAAATATTAGCGAAAGAGTAAAATTACTTCACTTTGAAAAAAAATTAAGTACATTTAAAAAATGATTCTTGTTGATGTTCATTTATTATTTGTTCATAACTAAAAAGTCAAAGCAAAACTAAGGATTTCAGAAAAAAGCGCAACTTTTAGCATGGTTCTAAGAGAATATTGTTATAAATAATAATAAATTGTTTAAAAACTATTCCCGTTAACATTAATTGATTATTACCTCGCTCTAACTGAAAAGTTGAAAAATTCGAAAAAGACCGCGAATTTCTAACTCTATTTAAGAGAAAATTGCTATAAACAATAATAAGTTGTTTAAACAATTTATATAAACATCTAATTAACAGTAGAAAGTAATATTTTATGTATTAGAAACAATTTGTATCTAAATAAAACCGCAAAAAAATTATAATTAGCGCCAAAAACTCGCAAAATCCAATTTTTCACTTGTGGGTTTTTTGGGACCCTATAAAACAGACTTATGGGTGTTATATTTAAAAAGGAATTGGTGATTCGTATTCTACGCCTAATTGTGTAGAGAAATGTTCAGTTTCAACTAGATTCACCTAATGCTGACGATTCTGAATAAAATTTACAAAAACGTTTTTTTCTCTTATGGGAAATACGTGTTAAACTTCATGGGGCCCCTTATTTCAAAGTTTTAAAAAAATCAGACTATTTTTACAATTTTTGATCGTCACATTGTATCCGCCATTTTGAATTTTAGAAATTTGACTTTGAATTTGTAATCATCAACCCAAAAAATCACTAGGTACCAAGATTCATAAAAATTCGACGATTTTTTAAATGTCCAGTAATATATATATATATATATATATATATTATTTCTTCATAGGTTCAAATCTCTGAAAAGTTAGGAATTTTATTTGTTACTTATGGATTAAAATTTTACGTGTTTATCATATCGCCGCGAATAAATTATTATCCATAGGAAAAGTACTCGTATATTCTAATTATTTTATTTTATTTACTTATCAGTATTTTCTTACTCATGAGAGTCCAGCAAACTAAAAGTAAATGGTGAGCAATGATTTCTGGCAACTTTTGATATCAACAGGGTTCTCAGCAAAAAATGCTCTCACTCAGAAAACAATGTTATTTGAATCAAACACATGTTTCTTTGAATAGACACAAAAATGTAATCATTTCAAAAAAATGTGGGTTGATTCAAATAAATATTTATTTAATTTGAATAAACGTTTAATTTAATTTAATAAATTTGATCGACCAAAAAATTTGGTTGAATGAACCAAATTTTGGATGGAGTCAGCTAAGACTTTGTTTGATTCAACCAAAACTTTAGTTGACCATATAACAATGCGTTTATTTGGTTGATTCAACCAAATTTTGGTTAAATCAAACAAAATTTATTCTGAGTAATCGAAAAAGGGGAAATAGGGGAATTTTTCACAAAAAAGGGAAATAATAGGGGAATTTTTTCTCAAAAAAAAGGGAAAAATAGGGGAAGGTCCAAAATAAGATTTCCCTCCCTTGAAATGGTTTACTACTAATTTTCGAAGTATTTGCAGTAGCTTTAAAAAATGAATTTTTTAAAATTTCAAATAAGTCTACAAATCTTAAAAAACGATGTACTTGCTCCAATAAGTTCCAAGTTGTGGCGTCATGAAGAAAAAACACTTTTTATCGAACATTATGCTTTTTTTGAAATATCTTGTTTTCCTTGCCATCTACGTGAAAATTTCGGAGAAGTGAGCAACTTCTGAATAACTGGTACAGTCTTTCTTAAGAAGTTTTATTGATCATGAACTCAGAAAAAAGTTTTTTACATTCAAACAAAATTTTTTTAGATCAAAAATATAATTGCATTGCTATGGGGATAAAAAAAGCATATGTTTGATTTAAACAAAAATGATTTGAGTCAAACAAAAAATGTTTTTTAAAGATAAACAAATTTTCCTATCGAATCAGGAAAAAGAGGTTAAGAACGAGTTTTTTAACTTGAAAATAAGTTTTCTCTGAGTATATTATGAAAATAAATAACAAAGAGGGAAAAATCTTAAAAGAAGGGAAAAAGAGGACGTTTTTTTAAAAAGGGGAAAATAGTGTGAAGCCTGTATCAGGGAATAAAAACAAAATGTTTGCATTAATATACGAAGCTTGCTATGATTAAAAATCCATTTTTCACCTATATTTTGTATCTATTTGTTTTAGATAATCTAATTGAAACTGGATTACGTTAATTTGAATTTACATCAGCTATCTTGGCCTACTAATAGATTTCTCGTAAAATCATCCAAACGAATAGGTTCTTAACTTTTTAGAGGCTGTAAAAACTAATCTAACTTTAAAGTGGTGGTCGTTCTGCAGATCTAGGAAAGGTGGATAGTTTGTGTTGGACTATCTAAAAGTGATATTAATGGCGGCAGTAAAAAGGCAATTGATAGGCGTTATAAGCAAGATTAATGGTTTTTAATCTTCCGCGTGTTTTAGTGTTGTAAATTATCAAGTTCGTTCGATTTTATGACACTTTTTTTAGCAAGTAGAGTTTAGTTACTTGAGTTACTTTAATACATGGATGCAAATATGCAAAATGGAAATTGCAATAAATTTGAAAGAAAATAAAAAGTTAATTGGATAAGAACCTAAAGAATTAATTGCAGTATTTTCTATAGGGACTTAAGTAAATAGTAAAAGCAAGGTACATTATAATTATAACGTTTCTCTTTAATAGAGAATTTCATCGTTTTCGTTTTACGCCTACGTCTTTAGAAATGCAAAATACACCTCACTGACATGGTTTTATGCTTGTTTTATAACAATGGATAATGTTTTTATGTCGTTGAAAGAAATATCGCAAGCATATTTTTATGCTTTTTAAAAATGAAATAGTATGTACTTTTATATTTTATTTATAATTTGTAGACAATTGTGTTTCTGAATAACTAAAATAATTTTATAATGAAACACCAAATTACTTACGAATCTGAAGCACATCAGCATTCCAGGGAATCTGAAACAAAAAAAAAATAATGTCGATTTTATTAAACGAATTTACTTATTTGTTTCTTCTATCGTTTGAGAATAAAAGTGGAAAAATACTGATATATTGCAAGCAATAAAACGGAAGTTAACTCGTTGAATTTACAGAGAAGCTAATTCTTATTAAGACCAGACAGCAATTTCATTGGATTTAAGGATGCAATAAAAAAAGCTTTGTCTGTATATCGGTATTCGATTTGCATTTTATTTGTTTTTCAGTTTATAGAGACTGCAAAATGTCGTTTATTTTATTGCCTTAGATTCCTTACGCCAGATACTATTCAAGTGTACGAAGAAGATTATTATGATAGTTATAATAAAAATTCTTAACTTTCTTTTTTATAGGTTATACTTTATAGATAAGAAAAAATTTAGTAAAAATGATCTGATCTGATTTTAATTTGAAAATTTAATGAAAAAGACTCCTATTATGGTTAAATTTCTTTAATGCAATTTTTAATAACAATTCGGAGACCCATTTCTTCATGAATTGAATAAAATCAGTGTTTTTCATCAACCGAAAATTCAATAAGTCAATAAAATCATCCATACTTTTATATTGAATGTAAAGTAACTTTTCAGGAGTCTTTTTTCAAATTCTTGGTTAAAGGATCAGTTAGGATCTAAATTTTGAAGATTTTAAAGTTGTTAGTAATTTAGTTAGTTAGTTAGTATTTTAAAGTTGTTAGTAAATTTTCTACTGTCAATTTACTATTTGTTAAAATAAACCTGCTCTAGTTATCAGCATTCAATTAAAATCAATATATTAGAGTCAAAATCTGGCAACGTTTCGGTCAAGTATTGATCCTCTTCAAGCCTTTAGTAGATAATCTAAAACAACAATTAAACATTAACAATTAAATTATATATTAACAATTAAAATTAAAATAATATAATAAAATCAGAACAATATGTGTGAAAATTGCCAAGCAAAGAGTAGAAACCTCCAATAAATATATCAAAAATACTTACAAATTAAAAAACATCAATTAATGAGTATATCACATAAAATCAATCGAACATAAATGTAAATAGATCAGAATAACAATCGGAATAATTCAAACAACAATCGTTGCCAAAAAAAACACCAGGTGAAGAAATATATATCTAAAAAGACTCTCCGACTAGTCTGAAAAATTATTAAATTAATTAAACTATGATAAAGTATCAAGATAATGTACATAAGGTTATGTTACATTTCAAATGAAAATTTAATTTCGACAATAACTTACCATTTTGGAAGTATTAAAATGAAAATGAATTTTCATGTAGCCATTGTTGGACAACAATGATTGAAGATATAAATTAATTTATTTCGGTGGATCAAATTTTTAAAAGTAATAATCTAATGGTAAAAAAGGAACCACGTGCGGTAAGCAGACCGAGTAAATCACAGAATGCAAGTCATCTCAAGATAAGTTCACAAAGCGACTGAATTAGTGGTGATTCCTTTTTTACCATTAGATTATTATTTTTAACAATGTGATCCACCGAAATAAATAAATTTATATCTTCAATCATCGATGCCAAAAAATGTCTACGTGAAAATCCATTTTCATTATAATACTTCTAAAATAGTAAGTTATTGTCAAAATTAAATGTTTATTTGTAATGTAATATAACCTTATGCACATTATCTCGATACTTTATCATAGTTTAATTAATTTCATAATTTTTCAGACTAGTCGGAGAGTCTTTTTAGAGATTTGTTTCTTCACCTGGTTTTTTTTGGCAACTATTGTTGTTTGATTTATTCCAATATTTTGGAATAAATCCAACATATTTGGATTTATGAATTAAATCCAAAATCTAGTATTTTGGAACAAATAAATAAAATAATATTCTGATTGTTATTCTGATCTATTTACGATTTATCTTCGATTGATTTTATGTGATATTGATATATACAGATTAATAACTGTTTTTTAATTTGTAATTACTTTGGATATATTTAGTAGAGGTTTATAATCTTTACTTAGCAATTTTCACACATATTGTTTTGATTTTATTATACTGTTTCGATTTTAATGTTGTTTTAGATTACTAAAGATTACTGTTTTAGATTACTAAAGGCTTGAAAAAGGTCAATTTTGACTTTGACTATTTTTGATTCTATTTGACCGAAACGTTGCCAGAATTTGACTCTAATATATTGATATTAATTGAATGCTGATATCTTTTATTCTGACCATTTTAAAGCATTTATTGGTTCTTTTTTTTAAAACCTACTCTAATCTTTTTATACAATAAGGCCCATTCGTAGATAGTTAGTAAAGTGAGACAGATGTTCGTAAAATGCATTAGATTCGATATTGCTGCCTTACTTTACTGACTACCTGCGAATGGATCTTACTGTAGAGGCGAATTTCCATATCGACCGTCGATAAAGAAAATTGTCTACTAAATTCCCTACCATCAGAAACCAATCTTTTTGTTCACATTATCACATTAAAAATGTTTATATTTAATTTAAAGCAAATTAGAAACTAGTATAATCCAGAATGTCAAAACCATAAAGAACGAGTTTCCAACTTTCAAATAACTTCCAAGAATATTTTTTTTTCCACCACAGATCGTTTGGTTTTCATGCCTTTTAGAGAAAGCGGAGCTTTCGCAAAAATAGTTCCGGAAACCTTCAGTATTTATTACCCGTTGCGAGACCCTCGCAATATTACATAGATTCATAGAACCGTGAAAGCCTGAAACTCGAAACATCCCTCAGAAATTACGGTTGCACTCAAAATGATTCTTTTGAGTTTTGAGGGAAATCTGAATTCTTTAGATTTTTAGGAAGCAAACATGATAATGTCCCAAAGACCAAACGAACTCAAAGCATGACGCAAAAACGGAACCTGCGGAAGTTGTCAAATCCTCAGGGGTCCCTATTCGGTTGACCCTGGGAATCTGTCAACCCCTCTTGTGCAGGACAATCGAGCTCCTCGTCATCACTGCGGGAACAACTCCTGGGACATATAAATGAACCCGAAAGATGCTGAGTGACCTCAGGACCAAAGTCCTAACGCTAACGTTTTAACTCCTAATGCTTCGGTAGCTGGTACTTTAAAGGAGTAAAAGTGATTTACTGCACAGAGACTAGGACAAGGGGAGATATTTACGACTCTCTGGAACCATAAAAGTCCATGTCATGCTCGAGATTTCTTTTGCGTGAAGGTATTTTTTTAAGTTTATTTGCAAACAAAGTTACTCCCAAATAAGGGATTTTCGAAACTTTGGTTTCAATTGTGAGAGAATAAAACAAGACCTCAAATAAGAAGATTCAGTAGGAAACAATATTTAATATTCAAACTAGATTCTTAATAAATTTTCGTCTTCATTACTGGAAACAAAAATATATTTTTCCTTCTGTTCTGCTTTTTATATGTCATGAACTTCCTGTTGTATTTTCCAGAACTCAGCAAAATGAAATTGAACTAAAATCAACCTTGACTCTATCATATATGCATAACAAATAGAATATATTATACAATTAATGTAGTCGCTAATGACCCCAGCAGTCGATGCAACTTAAAACGTCTAATTAATAAATTTAAAAAAATACGATACAATAGTTAACACAAAGCAAAGTCCAATGTAGAATTTTTTCATGAGTGACGATTTTATGGAAGGGAAAAAATAATAACATCCATATCCGCGTCAATCAAAATAAACGTACTGAAATTAAAAGTATTTATGAAAATTCCATTCATTTATTTACTGGAGTGCTGCTAACAAGTTTCTTGATACTTGCTTGCTCTTTGCTTGCAATGTGCTTGCTTCTAATTTGATTAATAATCACTGGTAACGTTTTTTGAACTTTTCTTGAAATGTTTGATAGCTATTTTTAAGAAAGTAGTAAAGTTTGCTCGCACTTTACTTTCAATGTTTCAAAAAGGGTAAATAGGGTGATTTTTTCACATAAACAGGAGAAAAATGGCGGAATAATGTATATTGAATACAATCTTTACGGTTCCGCGTGAGGCAAAAAGAAACAATCCTTTTATCAGAAATGTTACATTAAACTATTAAAGTTTATTTAGGTCTATTTTGAATGTTCCATTCAGTTCACCAATTTCATAATGATATAAAAATTATGTTTGGAAAATCATTAATTTTTTTGCATATAAGGGTTGTTGCCAAAAACTTGTGAAATTCAAGTCCCGACAGTTTTACACATGTTTATTATTTAATATATTCTTTGAATACCATTGTAATAAAGTACTTGAATCGAAACAGTTTTTGGTAAAGTTTCAAAATTTTAGGTCCCTTTGTTTAGAAATGGCAAATTAAAATATAGCCAAAATATCCACTCGGTAACCTGTCCCTAAGTACAAATTCACAAATTAAAATTGCGAAATAATGACAACAAAATTTTATACATGATTGAAACTCGTACGAGTCATTTTTATTAAGTTAAAAAATCTAGAAATTATGAATCGGGATAAATATTTTAGATTTGAAGATGTTTATAAATGTTTAGAAGTCTGTCCTTGAAGTTTCATGTCCACTCAGTAACCCTCATATTGTAAGTTAGAATTTGGAAAAAAACACTTTGAAAAATCTAAAAAAATAAAAAACTCATTACTTTTAGTCCTACACAAGTGCTCAAATAAGCAGAATCATGTTTATTGTTCGCAACTTCAAAAAATTTCTGCAAATTATGCACCATACGATTTATAATAATGTCCACTAGGTAACCCATTTTTAAAAAGTGTTAATTACATGAAAATATAATCGAAAATTTGGAGGCACAGTCAAATAAAGTGCGAAAAAAGAAATTTTTACAATATTTTTAAAAAATTTTATCTCCACTCTACATATTTTAAAAATAATTTTGAAATTTATTTTTCTGCGTTTATTAAATGTCCTCTCGGTAACCATCCTAACACGTAAATTATTTATCTTCATTACAAAAATGATTCTTGATTTCTTAAATTGGTATTTTCGCTTTATTTTGGATCACAATTAATAGAAACAAAAATACTTTAGCTAGTTTTGAAAAGATTTTTTTTCAAAAAATGGATAGGCCAAATTTCGAAACTTTTTAGTAACGACCCACAAACAGTTTTTTCATATAAAATGCTTTATTAATAGCTTATTCGTTTTTATTAAGTAAGTTAATTTGTATTTAGTTATTACGTGAAACGAAAAACAACCAGGAACATTTTCAAACTTTTATTATTCAATTTTGAATGAATAATTCAGAAGATTTTTTATTTTTAAGACTAAATTTAAAATTGTACAATTTCGAAGGATGCTGAATTTATAAATTTTATTTAAATCTAATTGTTAATTATTTAGAGGGAAATTAAAAAACATACAGTTTTGAATGCTTATCAACTTATTTCAACATTTCAAGTCTATAACAGCGAGTCTCTTTACTTTTGGACTCTTTTTCAAAATATATATATACATAGTCAATTTTTATACTTCTATAAAAGAATTTTTTTCACTTTTCCCATATTTATGATTTTTTTTCAAATTTATTGGAAGTACAAATATTTTCACATTTTTATATTTGAAATTTAAAGCTCAGAATTAATACTTTAGAATTTGAACAATTAAAAATTAAAACGTTCATAATTACACAATTTCAAATTGAAAACGATCAGAAAACTTAAATTAAAGCAGAATTATTTTTAAAAATGTCAAATTTAAATTTTAAGGAGATTGAAATTTAAAAATGTTTAATTCAAAGGATTCAAACTTTAATCAATTTAGATTGAAATATATTTAAAAAATTGTTTAGTTTCAAATTTAAATCGTTCAAGATAGTACAATTCCAAATTAAAAGTGCCTAAAATTGAAATTATTTTTATTCATATCGTTCAAAATTCAATAATATCGAATTAAAAGCGCTGTAAATAGAATTAGAATGCCGCTGAACTTTTCAATTTTCGATTTCTTATTTTGCTGCAGATTAAAATGGTACCTTGGGATCTTCTGTGTCATTTTGAATCTGAGGAATTTTGATATCATTAAAATAAAAACTGTTCAATTATATTGAAGAATATAATTTTAAACTTAAAACTTGAAAGGTTCTGAAACGTATGCATTTTAAATACTATATATATATA
>JBAGKK010000304.1:186935-205261 GCA_037177015.1 Euceroptres primus | reverse complement strand
TATATAACCGTTGATATCGTTGATAATATTTCATTGGCTATGGGGTCTATTTCTTAAGATCTACTTAGTTGTGAAATAAACTTTAAGGATTGGCAAACGTTTCGGCCCAAATAATATATATATGTGTATTGTAATGGATTGGATGCAGCAGCGATCGACCTCTGAGTAGTGGTACGTGGGAAAGCACCACGTGTGTCCTGTCAAGTGCAGGTCTAACGTTAGCCACGCGTTCTACGTGCACGTGACGTGTTGCAGGCAACACTATATCGCCTTCTTTGTGCGTAAGTGCACGATAAAATTAACGGAAAATTGCTTCCTGAGAAAGAAAGTTCAAAGCAGTGGTTACTTTGAACACGAAAATAAAAAAAAATCTTTGGTTTCATGACTTTTCAGGGGAAAAGGATTTTGAAAGGGGAATATTGTTATTGATGGCAGGCATAGAAAATATCGGCAAGATGCAAACATTTTCTATTTCTGCTTCAATAATTATTACATCATTTAATGCCATTAAAGCAGTGGAGAATAGAAATGGTAGACATAATTCAATAAGAACAATAATTTTGTTGCTGATGACAACAGCTAAAGAGATGTGTCACAATGATTATGATATTTCTATAGAGGATGATGACAAGAAAAGAATCAATGGAATAAAAATCTATAGAATAAATAAGAATATACTTGTAGAATAAAAATCGTATACAACATCCAAATAAAGGTTTTCGGTTTTCATTTGGATGGTATCTTCAACAATAATATAAAAGTTGATTCATATGGTAGTCTAGGTATCGTTAATAAATAATGAACATAGGAACAGGTTTTATAAACTGTTTGATTGACTGTAATTATGAAAAAGAGTGATTTTTGTATTTCTATAGCATCTTTGAATGAGCAACAACTGGTGTAGAGCACACGGATGATGGTTTGAAATATTCTTCTGTATAGATGCTATCATCATTTCTATATGAATATTGTGAATGTGAATTTCAACAACAACATCAGTGTTATCTTCATATTGTGCATGTTACATTGTGTAATTATCGTAATTATGCACGGAAAAACATCTGTAACAGAACTAGGTACAAATTCAGTATCTGTTCCAGGGAAACAACACCATATCTAAATCAGGGATGTATAATATACATAAAGCTGCAACATTTTATACCTGCGATAGAGATTAGATAACCTGTCGCAGATATAAATTTTTGTTATTTTAGGTATTACACATCTCTAATTTAGATACGTTATTGTTTCTCTAGTCCAGGAACTGAATTTGTACCCAGTTCTACAGATTTTTTTCCTGTGATATATTGCTCATTTGTTTAATCACAATAATAATGTTATTGAAACAAAAAAAAACCTCTATGTCTATAATATTCCCATTAATGCTGATAAGAATATTGTCATGGATAACGTCAATAAAAGTTACAAACCTCTAAAAACAGTTTTTTTGTCTGTGTTTCAACAAATTCATTGTTATAATTAGAACAATATTCATAAAAGCATCTAAAAACAATAGTCAATAGAAATCATAGACATACACTCAACGCTGGATTATGTGCCACTGCATTACCGGCCGGCTTCATGGTCGTTCACGCTTCACTGATTCAGTCTCACCCCCCCCCCGAGCGTCCCTTGACCGGCCTATATCGCTCGAACAGTCAGGGCCGCCAGAAGTTGATTGGATCGCGACTCTCTGAGCATTTACTTTTGTACGTTCAGAGACTATATACGCGGTCCTGAATGTTGACATAAGACTGCTCGCTCGTCGCTTTAAATCCGGTTCAAAGTGGATTTTAATAGCATTGAATTGCGGACCATCTACCCCCGAGCCCGGCCCATAATCCAGCGATGAATGTAATTTAATGAATAAAAAAATGGTGCGTTCAACGTTCAAACACATCATAATTCATAATGATGATATTCCATGTATAAAAAAAACAATAAAGAAAATACCATCATCATATTGCATAAAGGACAAAGAAAATATCATTACATTGAAGCTATGGATTTCTACTAAAAAAAGTAACGATATTTTCTTTCTACTTGTACGTTGTATATGGTTTTATTACCGATTTTTGAAGTAACACCAATGATGTCATTGAGTAGCCGTAGAAAACTGTTTCTTAGTATTTTGTCTACGATTTTTTTATCACTGACAATAAAGATGTAATTATTGATGAAACTACGGATAGAAAATGTTTTATTTAACAACAACAGAATCAATGGAGTATCTTCTATAGAATAAAAATCGTAGATATCGTGCAAATAGAGGTTTTCTGTTTTTATGTAGATGGTACCATCATCAACAACAATATATTGTGGATTCATAGGGTAGTCTAGATTTCGTTAATAAATAATAGAATTTATGAACTTTTTGATTGATTATAACTATGAAAAAGGATGGTTTTTATATTTTAATGGCATATTTAAGAGAGAAATTGGGGTAGAGCACATAGATGATGGTTCAAATAATTTTTCTGTATAGATGCTATTATCATTATAGCATTTCTATATGAATATTGTCAGCAACAATAACATCTGTGTTATCCTTATACTGTGCATGTTACATTATGTAATTATCGTATAATAATGGCATATTGTTAATTTTTTTAATTATAATAATATTGTTATTCAAACAGGAACAGAAAATCTCTATGTCTATGATGTTCCCATCAATGTTGATCAGAATATTGTCATTGATGACATCAATAAAAGTTACAAACATCTGAAAACAGATTTTCTACCTGTGTTTCAACAGCTTTATTGTTGCTATTAAAACAATAGTTAATAAACATTATAGACGATTCAATGAAAATAATGATGTTGCGTACAACATTCAAACACATGTCATAATTCATAATGATGATACTCCATGTATAGAGCAAACAATAAAGAAAGTACCATTACCTCATCACCACATTGAATAAAGAATAAAGAAAATATCATCACATTGAAGTTATGGATTTCTGCTTTAAAAAAACGATTTTTTCTTTCTACTTGTAGGTTGTATGTTTTTATTACCGATTTTTGGAGTAAGATAAATTACATCATTAAATCAATAAATCATTATATCTTTGGATGTTATCTATGATTTTGCTATAAGTGACATTAAAGATGTATTGATTGATGACACTACTGATAAAAAATGTTTGTTTGGTCATATACAATAGCTAAACTGTCTCAATATGGGAAGTGAACCCTGCCACTATATCTAAATTCATCAAAAAAATACAACAATAATTTTTCTGTTTTCAGACTGTTTTCCAATGCTGTTTTCAGACTACCAACTTTGAAGAAGAATCAAAACCCCATTTTTCAAGCTGAAAGTCGCGACATCTTTTTAATTATCTGGAATTTATCTAAGACTACTAACCCCAGGTGTTTAACTCAATACCAACAGCAGTGACCCTTTTTCCGAAGGACATACAGATTTATTTCTGTACCAGAAAATAATTTCAATCGTATTACTAATTCAAATCGACTTTTCATTTACGACTAGGATAGTGTAGACAGGGTTTTGATACCTCGACATAGGCGAAAAGGAAGGGTCAACGGGTTCGAGGGAAAGGGGTTTTGTAATTTATGGCGGAAGTTTTGATGCTCCGCCGTGCGTTTAGGGTGAAACTTTAAAATATTAAAATAGCTATGCCAGGACGCGATACGATAGAGGCTTGAACTGCGCCAAGAGATTTATCATGCGCGCGAGATATCGTCCGTACTCTGTATAATACATACATGCGAATGGATAGAGTACGTGGGACACAAACGACGACACTACATTGAGACGAACCCTCGCAGTATAACGTGTATGCCTATGAATATATCGCAGGGTTTAGTCTCCTCTTCCAGTACAATCACATATGAGATTCATACGTGGAACACCCGCCAATCCTTTTTCCGCCGATTTTCCTTTTTGAATGGCTTACATTATTCTCACCATCTGTGATAAATTGTCCTCAGACATTTTATAGTTTCACTTGCAAATATTATTTCGCATTCATTACTGATTAAGAGAAGAGTTTTATTGTAACGATATTTCATCAAAGAATATGGAGCTGACTATGTAGTGTGAAGTATTGAAGAAGGGAGGAAAGATTTACACTTAGTTTTTATCAGTATTATTAAATCTGTAACGTATATCGAACATTCGTATTCAGCAAGTGTAACCGATTTCTCGAAAGCGCTTTTTAGCAGCTGATTTATGTTCAGACCGTTCTAAATCATCCAGCCCTTATCCAACCACAAGTATATTTCCACTACATTTAACTGTTATCAACTACTGAAAATTATCTCCATACTTTTAAAGCCACATCGACACTCGAAGGCGATCAAGCGGGGTGAACCATTCAGCAAACAAAGAGGAGCATTTTTATATAGTGGGGATCATGATTTCTACACAACAATGAACTCTACAATACACTTGATATATACTATTTTTTAAAATTCACTGCCTGTGATCTAATATTTTTACAATTCTTTTCGACTTTGCTTTAAGAGAATATTTTTGTACAGTGTTCGGATGTTGGAATATTGACAAGTTTATTCCATTTTCAGTGCCGTGACAAGCATGAAGAACAGAAAAGTATTACTCGCGTAAAATTCCTTTACGGTTTGTTTCTCTGTTATGGGACACGAGAAACGGATTACAGGTTTCATGCTTTTCCAATGCTGGAACTCGCAACATTACGAAAGAATGATCTTAGATTCTTCGGCTCCGAACATCTGGCACTATAAATTTTTGCGACTACCAATATCCATTGCAGCTTGCAGAGTATTATCTGCAAACATACAACACGTTCGATACGAATGCAAAGCTAAACTAAAAAAGATACGTAAATCATTTTTTAAACCCTTATCATAAGAAAAAACTAAATATTGAAACTGTACAGAAACTTTTTCTTCGAAACTTTAGTTCTTTTATTGGATTTTCATTACTACTGGCAGGTGCAATCAAATATCGTTCAGCTGCAGCAAATAAGGTCATATTTTATGATAGTACCCCCATAGCACGGAATATTCCATTCGCATTCCCAGAATATTCAATTGGAACATTGGGGATATTCCCAGGAAATATTCCAACAATATTGCAGGAACCTTAAAATGGCCTACATCTGGAATATTCCCGGGGAATTTTCCGGGAATATTCCTGTGGAATATTGGAACATGACCCTGAATGTAGCCTAATTGTTCCTGTGGAATATTCTCGGAATATTGCCCTAGAAGTGTCTTGAATTTTCTCGTCGAATATTCCTGTAACATTGTCCTGAAAGTGCCCTCAATGTTCCTATAAAATATTTCCGTATCGTTGTCCAGATATAAACTACAAAAATGAATCTAGGATTGTTGTGCTTTATTTTATAATCTACTTACGAAATATGCATTCTTAAATCACTACATAACATTTTTACAATATCGGTAATATTTTTACAATGAAATTTTTCAAACCATTTTTTACATGCTATACAAAGACATTTTTTTATTATGATCGTATTACAATATTCTTTTAAATTGAAGATAAGACAGTCTACGTGTTAAAAATATGATATTTATTTAATTTATTAAATACTAAAATTCAAAAGATTTGCCGAAACATAATTATGGCGAATTCATCGGACACACGTGAGCCAATCAATTTAAAAAACTTCTCGGCGATTATCTGATATTGTGTTTGAGATAAATTTCCTAAGTTATTGGCAGGTCTGAAAAATACCTCAATTTCTAAAGCCAAAGAATTTTTTCAATATAAGGATATTTTCAATTTTAGTTTGCAAATATAATCAAATATTG
This sequence comes from Euceroptres primus, assembly GCA_037177015.1. NCBI lineage: Eukaryota > Metazoa > Arthropoda > Insecta > Hymenoptera > Figitidae > Euceroptres > Euceroptres primus. Next base: position 199,474 of record JBAGKK010000304.1, on the reverse strand, counting down.
TTTCAAAAACTTCAGAGGGGAAGGTGTAAGAGAATGGGGTGAGAATTAAATGCAGCATTATTTAGAAAATACAATTTTAATTTTACACCATTATTATCCAAAGTTAAATTCCAAATCTATAACGGTATGAAATATTATTGATAATTTATACCTTTTTAATTTTGTATACTCCTAGAAATAGTAAACATAAAATCTTCTGCCCTTCAGTTCATTTAATGTCAATTAAAAAATTCAACTTATATTTTCAAATTATATCCAATATCCAAATATTAAGGCTCGCAGGAAATAATAGTTTCTCAATTTCGAAAGCGTTTCTCTAAAAAATTACTATTTAATTCAAATTTCAAAACATGATTTCTTAATTAGGACTTTTACAATCCCTTCTAAAATTAATATACAGAATATTATATATAGCAGATAAAAATATGTTCACAATGTTTTACTCCAAGAAAAGTTATTACAAAATGACAATGAGTCAGTCAGTCATTAATTACAAAATAATGAATAAATACCAGACTAAATTAATGATGAAATAATCAAAATAAGAAAAGGGTGGCTTAACTGAACGAACAATTTATACGAAGTTTATTCCTATAATTTTTAGAAAGATGTCCATGCTATGTAATCTCTGACAATATTAGAGAAATTAGAATGAGACTTGCATTTCAAGTTTTTTGTCGACATTCTTCTTTCTTAATCTATTCTACGACTATGATTTTCTGCAAACTCATTATCAAACTTAAATAATAATGGTTGTATATAGATTAAAAAAGAAATTATGATATTATATCTAAATACGTTGTATTGATTATTGTGACAGAAAATTAACGAAATAAGCTTTTGAAATAATTTAAAGTTCCTCTTTGAAAAAGATTGGTGTTCGCTTATTGCTCACTTCATTCTTTTTCTAGCTGAATTTTTTTTTGTCTTTAGAAAGAACGTATATTTTTTGTGATTTACAGAAAGTTATTACCTATGCATTAAGGTATATCACAATTTATCAAAAAATTCTAATTTCTTCAAAATCAGAGAGGTTGCATAACCTGGGTATCTTTTTAAACAATATCAGAATAAACTTTACCTAAATTATTCGTTCTGGAAAGCCACTCTTTTTTCATTTTAATTTGTTTATTATTAATGTAGCCTTGCAATTGTTTTTTGTATAACAGCTTTTTTCGGAGTAATTATTCATCATTGTAAACACAATATTTTTTATATTAGTTTCCAGAGAGTGTGAAAAAGTCTAAATGACGTGATTATCTTTTTAAAATTAAATTATATGTTAATTTCTTTCAGAAATACCCTTGCAATTGAAGAACTAATATTTTCTGAAAGCTATCAACTTTGAATATATTCTAAAAATATAAGATAGATTTTATAAATTCAACACCAGAGGAGCTCAATGAGAAAAGATATTACTTCTACAACTAGGTGTATATAAAATTATACAGATATAAATTATCAGTAATATCGTAATAAGCATAATAATTTTGGAATTTAATTTTTGCTATTATAATTTCTGTGGAAGTGAATTATATTCTTAAATATAATAATAATGCTAACTATAGTAATAATATGAAATATTATAATTAAATGTTCAATTCAAATATAATATGGATAATTTTTTGGAATTGATCGAATAAAATGTGTTCTATGAATTCGTTAAAAAGGACAATTTAAGGATGTTTTGAACAATTTTTAGAATTTAAGTAGTTAAGTAACTGAAATGTCGAATTGTCACTTTATTGTCGACTAGCAATTTTATACGCACGTTGAAGCGTGCGTCACACGTTGCATTGGCAACTGTTAAACGATAGTAAAAAAAAATACTAAAATATATTTTAAATTAATACAAAAAAATACTATAAGTATACTCTCTAAATCTGAATCAGTTAAATTTTATTAATTCATAAGTGAGGGACAATTGTTGAATAGTTATATTGTAAAATAATAATAATATACTATAATTATAATATAATAATAAATAAATAATAATTAAATGCATATACTTGTGTTAATAATATGTATTTATGCATACTCTCTTTTGTAATAGTCACTTTTTGACTAATGAAACATTTGTTCACCAAATAATTTAATAACCATTTTTACTCATTTTCAGTCTGACTAACAGTGAAATACTGCAAATTTACTTCAGTCACAGCACTGAATTTGACTTCAGTAATAAATTTTCTACTAAATTAATTGGTAGTGCGAATTAAGCATTACTGTATAAAAGTTAGTAAAAATGGTTACTAAATCATGTGGTGAACGAATCGGCAGTATTCACATTTCATTGTTATTAGATCTCTAAATTACGCCCTTCTAAAGCGAAGTGAATAATTATTTTAAAAAGCAACCATGAATTTTTATTATTTATTTACTCATTAGTAATTTTTCGTTATAACTGTTCAACAATAATTGTCACTCACTTATTTTATATTTACAGGAATTAAACATCAAGTTGACTATAAGTATTACCTTCGTCATAAAATAATAGGCATTGGAATGTAAATTGAAAAAATTAGAAGATGCTGTTTAAAAACGAAAACTATATCAAAATTTTGATTGATTTAATGTACTAATATATTGAATTATTTCATAAATATTGAATGATTAATAAAATACATTGATAAATGTTTTCCACTTTTATAAACCACAAATTGGTATACTAAATTAATTTTTTCTATGTGTGGACTCTTATAAGGTTAAGTTGTTTAATTGACAGTTATTTATCTTAACTGTACACTAAATTCGATGGGTACATTTCTTTCGGAGTATACACATTAGACTTGTTTTCTTAAACCAAAATTCCTATGAACTTAATCACAGGAATTTTGGTTAATCGAATCTGTCTTGTATGATAATCTTGTATTATATTTGTCATAATAAAAAATATTTTGTGCTATCCAGAAAACTTTATGGTTATTCATGTGTTTTTTTACATTGTTGATATAAACTGAATATAAACCGCAATGTTATTGGAATGTTCCCAGAGAATATTTCCAATGTTCCAATGGAATATTCCGAGAATGTGAATAAAATATTCCGTGCAGTGGGGGTATCTTTTTTTTTGCAATTTTCAGTATTTTATTCTTTAAAAATGAACCATGCAAGTTTCTCCATGTCGGTAGGAATCTTGAATTAGAAAACAGCCTATTTATCTGGTTTTTAGCACTTGTGCCTAAATTTTGAAACTGTTTTCATGAATGTACCGCCCGTGGGGTGTAAGATTAATACAATAAAAAGCATGGTCCTCGATCGAATGAAATTGTGAATCACGAATCAGGGAGAGGGTTGTCACAGTTGCAGCCTGCGTTGTCTTTATTATAATGTCAACCCTCAGCGACAGTATAAAAAGAACTAAAGCGTTCCTGCCCCCTTGACTAACGTGCTTTCGTGCAATACTCAACCCTATGAGGGTCCCTGTTTTGCCTCCCCCGATTCCGCATTGCGGACGACACGCGCGGCATGTGCGGCCGCATATGGCGCGTGGCTTCCTATTGTTAAGGGCGCGGCTTACCTAACTGACTTTATGGTTGAGTGTGTTGCCTTCGGTTTAGTTCACAAAACCGCGAATTCCGTCATATGTGTTGCAAGGTGCTTTCACTGTTATCAAAGAAACATGGAGCTCGTTTAACTTCCATACAGTGGTTCAATGAAGCAAATTTCGGTTTAAATTCAATTCAAAAGATCAACATTATTGTCAGCAGTAATGTCTGACAATGTAATGGCATGGTGCGACGTTATACATTTATATTACATACATTATAGTAGAATTTATAACATTGTACTATAATGTATGTAATATAATATAATATTAAAGGTAATGAAAATTGATGTTTCTTCAAATTCAAAAAAATTTTCTCGCCATATATTTCTCGGCTGTCATACCGTGCACGTCTTAAAAGTTCTTAAAGACCGACTTGGAAAATATGCGAAGGGCCACGGTAATTCATGATGGAGATGGCATAGCAATCAGCCTCAGCGAGAGAAACTGGGGCGCAGGACATTTAAATTATGCATTCTCCGGGTGCTAGTCTGAAATCGAGAGAAAGAGCAGTTGATAGAGAAAGAGGGAGAACTGATATGATAGAGAGTCAGCCAGACACGTTCGAATAGGGAATGCATAACTAAGAGCACACAAATCAATATTTAAGAATCGCTCCCTTTCGAATTCGATTCGAGTTCATCTATGTTTTCGAGATTCATGATTCCTACACAATTATTGATTATCTTTATTTTCTGTTAGAACTGAATGGAAAAAGATTTGCCAACCGGGAACTGAGCATTTTGGTAATCTAATCAGTTAAAACCTTTCCACCATAAGGGATCGTTCACATATAACGTGACGCGATTTTCTCTTTCTTCAATAAAGATAAGAATAAAATTACCGTGAAATTGAGAAGGACACAACTACATAAATAAAAGAAAATCGCGTCATGTAATATGTGAACGATCCCTAATAATTTTTTAGAACTATCAACGTGACATCTAAAAGAAAGATTTCAAGATTATCGCTTATTGTGTTAATGATTGTATTGACTGCAGTCAGAAAAATATTTGTTTGAATCAAACAAAAAAATTTGCTTGAACCAAATAAAAAAATTTGTTTGAATCAAATAAAAAAATTGTTTGAACCAAATAAAAAAATTTGTTTGATATCATATTATTGAAAGAAACAAATTTTTCGTTTCAATTAACAAAACATTTATGTCATTTTAATAAATGAAAAATATCCACCTTATTAATCGAAACAAATACTTTCTTTGGGTTAATTTGTTTGACTTAAATAAAGGATTTGCTTAGATTAAATCCATTTGAGTTTATACAAATATTTGTTTGATTTAAACAAAAATCATAATCCGCATACAAAAGTTCATTAGAAAAAGGCTAATAGCGCAAAAGGATATTTCTCACAATAAAGACTACAATCATACTGAATATAAAGGCGTCTAAAATAATGTTATAGTACTGTCGTTACGCATCCCACGACAGGTATTCTAAAAAAAGTGGCGTCCTACACTTAATACTTCTGAACCATAAGATTGAAAATTTTTAAAAATCATTTATAAAATTGAATATAGTTTAAAAAACAAAATCTTTACTTCATTTAAAACAAAAAATGTTTAAAGCAAACAAGAACTTTATTCAATTTAAGATGTTTTTTGGTTTTGCCCTTTAGCCAAAGGGCCAAAACCAAAAAAACATCTTTAATGTATATAATTTAAACAAAAGATTTATTTGATCTGAATAAAAATTTATGTAAATCAAATAAAAAAGGACAAATAAAGAATTTGTTTGAATTAAACAAACATTTGCTTGACCCCATATCAACGTTATAATTTGTTTGATTTAAACAAATTTTGTTTGAAACAAACATTTTTCTGAAGAAGGGATTGCTTGCTTGTCTAGAAGTTTGATATCAATTCTTGAACTCGGCGTTTTATTGTACTGTCTTGCTTGAATGCATCAGTATCCTCCTTACTATTGTAACGTCCTCAAATGCTTGATCTCATAAATTTCTATGATATTAAACATTTTCTCTAAAAACTTCTTTATATCTTGCTTCCCTTTGTATGAATAAAACGAGATGACAAAGTAGGTTAGCAGAGGTTCAAACTATGAAATCTCAAGAGATTATAATTGAATATGCGTAAATCGCTTAGGAGTAGTTAGCAAAGTGGCGTTTACCATGAAAACGCTTTTGACCCATTCTATGTTTGACATTTCCTTCCGCGTTGGCCTGCAACATCCAGAGATTCTGCAACATCCAGAGAGCCTCTAACTCCATTTAGTCGTGCCGCGTTTCGTATAACTCGACAAACAATGTTCGTTTGATTATCCAGGAGCTAAGTGCATTAAGTGTCTAAAATACAGCTGACCGAAATGGCATTTCCCCTGAAGTTTGGGGTTCCAATTGTATTCGGGAATGAAGGCACGGAACATGGATCAGAAGAGTGTCTGCCAAGCGGATTTGTAGGCGGGTGTGGTGATTGATGTGGGTGTGCGATGACGGTGTTTGAGAAAATGATAGTGGTTGTGTTTGGCACCGAGAGATGTGACTGTGCACGTCACGTACGTTTGAATGGCAGAGTATGGATACAGATCGGATGCTGGGGTTGTTTCGAGTTTACCACCCCCGATTCCCATCCCTCATCCCAAAACTCGAATAATCAGGGCAGTCAAACTCGAAACTGGGCGCCGCACTGGAAACTTGCTCAGTAACATTTAAAGTTCACTTCTGATATATCAGACTTTCTCATGAATTGCTAATCATCTCTATTACCAGTATAAAGAGTAGTTGACCCGTAATTTCGGCAATTCCAAGGATTTTTTACATTTAACTGTCAAAGTGTTTCAAAGATTAGATTTAGATTATTTTTCTGATGCAGAATATCGTTTAAAACGATCATACCGTTTTTCGTTAGTTGCAGCTTCTAATAATAAGTCACAAGATGATATTTGTTCTCTTAAAAATTACGAAAGATAGAAAAATTCTGCGAGATGTTGCACAAATAGTAAAAACGCAAAGCTCCAATTACACTTAAATGAAGATCTTCCAGATCTTAGGTCTGTTGTGTTTTCATACAGAACTAGATCATTTCGCGCGCTAACTATTTCCTCTCTGATGCATGGTCTTTTAATTTTGACATTTAATAATCCTGAATATTTAAAATTGAAAAATAAAATAAAATTATAATTTTGAAAATTTGGACATGAGTGAACTCTGAAGCAATGACATTTCTAAAAAGTGATATTTAGCAATTTCGAAATAACTAAACATTTTTTAAACTGGATAACTTCGAAAATATAAGACTCGATTATGTTCCTTAATCCCAGATTGTAGCACCTCATTGTAATTACAGACTTGCAGGGAGGGGGAGGGGGAAGGGGTCAGCCTGACCCCACGATATTATTTCTCACGTAACTTTTCAATGACCCTATACTTCAAATTGAAAAAATTCAAGGTCATTTTTCAAGACATTTAGAGCATAGTTTTATAATTTTTATGCCAGATTTTTAATTTTGACGTAGTGAAAAAATTATCAAACTTTTTTTTTTTTATAGCAAAAATCGACTTTTTGAACAAAAAAATATCTGTTTTAACTTTTAATATTTTTAAAAAATTAGTTTGCGGTTATGTTGTCTAAATGATACATTTTAAGGGAAAAACTACTGCATTGATGGATCTTTTAAAAAAGATATTTATTTTAAAGATTGAATTGCTTCAAAAAACCGGTAAATTTTACATTATGTTTCTAGGTTTGAATAATGATTCTAATTTTTCTTGTATTAAAATTTGTTATTAAAATTTAGAAAAACGTAGAGAAAACAGACAATTTTTCTAGGGTCTTTTCAACCCCAAGCTGCAAACCAGGGTTAATTCGTAATTCCAAGTTTTTAGAATTGAAGCTATTCAAATTAAAGAATTTAAATTTGAACATGGCTTTTAAGGATGTTTTTCCCGTACAGTAAAACTGAAAATTAATCAATATTTATCTCGAATTATAAAATCAACAAAAAACAGCTTTTTGTTAATTCCAATGAATTTTAAAAGAGAAACTGAAGTGTTTTACATAAAATAAATATTTTGAGTTATAATTGCTTATTTAAATTAGTTATTTAAATATTTGTGTTTTTTCCTTCGTTAAACAAAAATCGTAATTTTGTTACGACGATTGTTACGATTGTGTTTTTTCCTTCCTTAGACAAAAATCGTAATTTTCATTTAATTTCAATTCTCAACAGCTCATTTTGTTCCTTAGAAGATCGTTTACAGTTCTGTTTGGTACGTTTTTATTAAAACTTTTTATTTAATTTGCAAGATCATTAACTGTAAAATTTCTAAATAAAATAGTTTTAATAAAAACGCACCAAATAGAACTGTAAAGGATCTTTTAAGGGGGTATTCTAGTGTTAAATTCAAAAAAAAGATGTGAAATTTTTTTTCAAACGTCCGCCATTTTGAACATTTTTAATTTTTTTTCATTCTATTACCTACAATAGCCGCAAGTGTAAATTTTAAGAATCTTTTTGATTTTTTGCTTTTAAATTACCTGGAAAGCCGGAATCATGCTCACCGTTCGGGCACTTTTTTTTTGAGGCCTCATTTTTAAGCGAGTGCAGCGTCCACCATTTTGAATATTTTTATTTAAAAAATGTGTATCATAGTTCAAATGTGTGCCAATGCAGTGCAAAATATTTCAAAATCATATTACTCTTCAAAATTCAAAAATCAATATTCAAAATCTAAATTACTCTTAGATATCATTTTTAAAATTTGATAAAAATAACTCTGGGTTCATTCTCCTCGATATTAAAAATCAACGAAAAGATTTGATTAATTTTGAAGTTAACTGTACAGGGAGTACATTCTTAAATACTGTTGTCTCAAAATGGAAGCTTTTAAAGTCCAACTAATATATTTTTAAGTCAGGAAGATCTCTAATTTAAAATTTCTTTTTGAATTCGATTTTTCTTAATTTTTCTCTCTTCTGAATGATTTTCGAAACAAAAATTTTCTTAGGTTATATTATTTATATTATATTTATATTATATTATTTCTATTATTTATATTATATTTCTATTATATATTTTTTATATATGTTTATATATATATATATTTTAATTAAAACTTTCAATTAATTTTATATTAAAATTACGAAAATAATCACGCACATTTCATTTCGAATCATTTAATTTCCCAATTGGTCTTGTATTTTTTGACATTTGAAAACAAAAACCCATTTATGATTTCAACTTGGTCTAAGTTTCAAATTTAAAAAATCCAATCAGTACTGCGGAAAAGCGACAACAGTGAAATATTGAAATTGCGAATTTTTTGGGCCATCAATTTTTAGAGAAGAAAAAACGTAACATTTTCGCTTTTCTGCTGTGTAAAACAAGAAAATCCGTAACTACTTTTGAGACTTGACATATGTTTCACAATTGTCTTACATTCAAATGTATTAGAAACAATTGTGAATCGCGAGACAAATCTTAAATTTAATTACGGCTTTCTTGTTTTGCACGGCAGTTTTGGCTTATTTATTTTAACATTTTTACCACTTTCGTACCATTTCCTGACAAAAAAGTATCATCTCGTCTGCTATAAGAATCAGAAAATTTTTCAAATCTTTTTACCACTTTCTTCTGTGCACTGTCAGAATTCCATCCACTTTAGATGCGGTTTTATTCAATTAGTGTATGAACTCTCAACCAAAATAAATGAATTTTCAACCAAAATAAAATGAGTTTACAAGTATTGTCTAACAGTTATCATACCTTTCTGATCAACATTTTATCAATTTATCACCTTTCAAGAGAATTTTCTTTGTCATGCAATTAAAGCAAGGAGAAGAGAGCCAAACTGAAATTAGAACTCGATTATTAACGTGCCCGCGTGCACGAACAAAGGGGACTCTTACGATAAGAAAGACAAGTTTTCACTCAAGACAGATGTTAATTAGTGACACAACCACTAATTATGTCTCTCGTGACGAGCGCCAGTGTCGATTTCGATCCATCGGGAGGAGCCAATCGCAACGGGTTTCGCGCGGACTCGTGGCGGCGCATGCCGACCGACGTCATATTAATTGTCTTAATAACCCCTTTACGGCTTAACGAGCGTGTCCGACAAGGAATATCCGCGGCTCAAGGCGGTCTCTTTGTACGCCTCTCTGAGCAGAGGACGCTCGGATGCAGCACATCGTTTTGCTCCTTTCTTTCCTTCGCTTTTTTTTTGTTCCTTGACATTCTCTTCGTTTCTATTGGGCGCCATATATTTTAGATGGGACTGCGCAACCAGCACTCGTACGTCATTTTTTTAACTGTGACTCGTAATCGCAGCCAAGGATGCACTTTCGTTTTTCACGGCTCGCTTCAAAGCCGCCCGAGCGCTCGCTGAAAGCCCAGAAAAAGGGCCACAAATTCATGAGAAAGATGAGGTTAATGACGCCTGCAATTATGTATTCCAAGCTGCACGTTTCAAGCTTTATGTTCATTCATAATTTCTCGAAAATTAGTTCGCTTTTCTCACCCAGTTTACTGCAAGGGGAAAATAAACTGTTACCAGCGATGTCTAATTGTATATTTCCCGAGGGGATTGCACTATTGTACAGATTTCAGGACTGCAATGGAATTTCATGAGATTGCATTAAATTTCAAAATTGCATAGAAAGGCAAGATTGCATAGAATTGCACAGAGATTGTACGAATGCATGAGATTGCATGCAGTTGCACAAATATTGCATGAAATTGTATGATATTGCACGGGATGAGATGAGATTGCACGGAAAATGGGAAAATCGTATAGGATTCAATAAAGATTGCAAGAAGGCATAGAAATTGCATGGAGTTGCACAAATATTGCATGAAATTATGAGACTGCACGGAAAATTTTAGGAAATTGCAAGATTGCATAGTATTTTGCCGTCTTGATGAAGAAACTGTACAACTGCATTTTTATCAAAAATGAGATTTTTATATCGTTGGATTCGTTATAAAAAAACGAATTTAACTCTGCTAATCATTATTAAAAATTCTAAATAAATCTCGAGATAATTAGGTCTCGATTAGCATATCTACAGCGATTTTCGACAATTCCTGATGAAGAAACAATACATCTGCACAAAAGAGTAGCATATCTACACGAATTCCAGGATTTGAGACAGGTCTGAGTCCTCAGATCCTGATAAAAAAAACACATCTGCGCAGATGTGTTTTTTTCATGAGGATCTAGGTCTTTCTGCAGGCCGATTTCCTAATATCGAATAGCACATGTACATGATAAGTTTCTTCACCAGGATTCGAGGGTAACTTTAGACCGCCGATCTTCGCAAAAAAGCACATCTACATTTTTTATTTTTGAAGCAAAATTAATTCTAATTGATTAATAATATAATAATTAATAATTACTATAAATAATTATAGAAATATAAAAAATACATTATTAACCTTTTAGAGACCATCGTAACTGTTTATTGATATTAGAAAAATGTTTAGTTTTTAAAATAATTCCTAAGCTCTTCATTTTAAAATTCTGAGAAAATTTCACAAGGTTTTGAAATATTCACTCGAATGATTTTGTCGCAAATGAAGAAAAGAAAATATTTGTAAATATAAATTATTGTAAAAATGCAAAAAGTAAATTTTTAAAAAAATTATAATTTATTTGGTCTACCGAAACATTCCAAATATTAGCCATTTTTTTCGTTACAAAAAATTTTTTATAAATAGAATTGTTGCTTTAGAATTCGAATTAGTGAATAATTGAATATTATTTAGTGTTAAAATTTATCGTTGTGCTTGTGAATCATAAGGTGTGTTAAGGATACTGTTAAGCGAAATTTAATGGTTTTAATAAGTAATTAATAATTTGACCAAAGTCTGTACATTCTTTTGTTTTATTTTGTACCTATGCAAAGATTTTAATGACCAAAATATCAAAATAATTACTTTGTATTAATGATACATTTTGCATTAACAAAACTTAACAATTAATTGTAATTTAATTACAAATTACTGTAATTGTATTATATGTAATTATTATATGTATTATATTATTATTATATTGTATTATATTATTGTATTGTAATTTAATTATAAATTATTAATTTCATCATAATTTTATTATTTATTAATTGTTGGAAAATCTTAGATGTTAATTTTCTTCATCAGGATGATTCCAGACTGAGCAGCACATCTGCGCAGATGTGTTTTATAGTAAGGATTCTCGGCGACTTTGTGCATTAGTATCTAGCATATCTACAGTCTTGCATATAAATAATAATTGAAATTAACCATTTTCTTTTGTTTTAATCAATAGAGCATGTGCAATTTACCCAAGAACGGTACTTTTCTTTTCAAAAATTCTCATACGTTAAAAGGTAAAGATGTGCAATTGCATAGAATTGGAGAGAGATTAAAAGAATTCATGAGAATGCAATAAGTCTGCATGGAGTCGCACAGATGTTGAATGAAATTGTATGAGATTGCACAGGAAATTGTAAGGGATTGCATTGAGATGGCATAGAATTGCACAGAGATTGCAAGAATGCATGAGATTGCATAGAACTGCACAGAGATTGCAAGAATGCATGAAATTGCATAGTAATTGCACGGGATTACATAACATTGCACGGAAATTGTATGAGATTGCTTATAGATTGAACGGGAAATTGTATATGATTGCATAGACCTTGCCAGAATGCATCGGACTGCATAGAAATTGCATGGAGTTGCACAGATATTGTATGAGATTGCACGGGATTATACATAAATTGCATGAAATTGCACAGAGATTGCAAGAATACATGAGATTGTATAAAGATTGCATAGAGTTGCACAGATATTGCATGAAATTGTATGAAATTTCACCGGAAATTGTAAGGTATTGGACAGAGATTGCATAGAATAGCACAGAGATTGCAAGAATGCATGAGATTGCATAGTAGTTGCACGGGATTGCATGACATTTCACGGATATTTTACGGAATTTCATAGAGATTACACGGGAAATTGTATGGTGTTGCATAGGA
>JBAGKK010000304.1:141859-154446 GCA_037177015.1 Euceroptres primus | reverse complement strand
TAAAAATATTTGTCATCTCTTTAGTATAGTTGAACTAAATGAAAATCAATTTTGTACACTTAAGAATACATCCTCTTGCAACACTTGTAAATACATACAGTTCCTCGAAATATTTGACAGTTTTACTATAGTAAAAAAGGTTAGAAAATCTACTTCTCTAATCAGCTGATATTTTAGGCGCGAAAATTCAAAAACAATCCTTTTATAGTTGTATTAATAAGGAGATGTTATAAAATAATTTTGTTCTTGAAAGTGTATCATTAAATGATTATTTCTGATTATGTCCATATAAAAGTACACAATGTCACAATTTCTTATTAAGTTCATGTTTCACCTTTAATTTTGAATAACCTACAATGAAAAATTCTGATCAATGTTTACAACATCACATTTCTAATTTTCTAAGTCGTGTGATAAAATGCAGCTTCGAAGCTGTGTAAGAAAGCTTAAAGCAATTTGCAATATTTTTGTGTTACATGCCTTAGAGCGAGATGAAGTTCGCCTAGCCAAGAGGAGGAGACAGGTGAAGGTTTGTAATATTGAACAAGAGATGAAAAAGGAAGAATGAAAGGGGAGTAGAAAAGGGAAGTGAGAAAAGAGGAAAAAAAGCGAAGGCACAAAAGAGAAGGAAAAGTTTCGTTTTTTGACAGGAAACTGGATTATCGACGTTCTGTCAAGAAGTGGTCTTTCTTACACGAGAGTAGTTTTCCTTCTTTGCGATCGACGTATATTTTCGCCTCTTTCATTGCATTGACAGATTCTGATGGTTACTGTCACAAGAACCTTCTAATGGACACTCGAAAGTCTCCTCCCGGCTAAATTGGGTCTTTTTATTGGCTAGAGAAAGGTTGAACTTCAAACTTGTCTGTTTTTTTTTTTTAAATCAGATCGAAGATATCAGGAATTCAGTCAAGAATCAGCTACTACTTTTTATGATAACAAATAAATAAGATTTATTAATAATATTAATGATATTTATAAAAATGCGTTCAAATGCGATATATTGCAACGAATTTAAAAGTAAACATTTAAATATATGAACTCTTTTTCTCTGTTTCAGGTAAGTCCAAGTTGCGAAATATTTAAATCCCTGTTTGGGTGAGTATAAAGAACTCGAGTAAAAAGAAAGCTTCTTAAAAATTACTTAGAAATGCAGATTTAATCTAGTTAACAATATTAAATGTTACCAATATGGAATAGCAACAGTAGTATAAATAGAATCTATATATACATAAATATAATTTCGCTTTGTGTATACGCGAGTCAAACTGCGCGCTTACCAATCGATAATATCCTAATCGTATTAGGCAGATATTACCATAAATTAGATATGAGCAGTGAACCGACAGGCAGACATCTTGAATTGTATAATGCAGATTGGGTCGTGAAATTTGATAGATTATTCCTTACCGCATAAAACATAAGTGGAAAGACAATGCATTGATAATAAAAGCATAAGTCTATTAAATTGGCAGAAATGAAGCAATATTACTTGAATATTAGTATTTTTAAAAATTATCATAAAGATGATTTAATTCGGAATCATTGCAATTAAATCTACTCGAGTATAAATCCACAGGGGGATAAGATTAACTCGAATCGCAGTCGTATCTTTTGAATGTACTAACTTGCTTGCATTCTAACTGTAATATACAATAAATTTTCGGACAGAAACTGCGAGATGAGGCCCTACTTTCATGTCGACCTCGACCCTGTGGTCTGATTTATTTTCCCATAGTGCAACCACGTATCTTCCTGGGTCCATTATCTTCTCACTGGCCATTCCTATTACTGGCCCTTTGGGGTTTTCGCGACGGTCGACATTATTCATTGGATAATCAGCTTTTGGTACATTGAAATCAATTGCAAACATTGCAGTTTAACGTCACAGAACATGAATATGAAAAAGAAATTAATTTCGTAATATGAATATCTTTTAACAAAATCTAAATGTCTTATAATAAAAACGAGATAATATATTGATAATTAACTTTCAACTATAACGAAGGTTAAATATAATAAGAAAAGCTACTTGGAAATATTGGTCTGACTTAAAATTGCTTCATCTACTTAAATAATATGCTTGAGTTGTGATTGATGAAAGGAAATATCAGCATGATCGTTATTCCTGGCTTCAAAGGAATCAAACTTTTAACTGAAGTCTTATACAATAAATATAAAAACAACTTCGATCCCTTATAAAGTTTGATGAGAAAAAAAAACTTCTTGGCTTCATCTTTGATCATTAATGATCAGCTGTCTCTCCTCAAACCTCATTACCAGAAAACTCTTGAAAAGTTTTTCGTGAGAGAAAAATAATAATTTATCAGTACTTCCGTGAGTATTAAAGTGTTTATGGTGGGTTCAAATAAAGCCAGTTGATGGGAGAGGGAAAAAAAGGGGAAACGGGAGAGAAAAACGGTTGAGATACAAGGAGTAAATTGCTCGTCAGCCAAGAAAAATCCAATGAGTCAAGGAGGGTTGTACTTCTAGGATTTTTAAGAGCTTTGCTTTTCAAGCGCTGGTTGTCGATTATAGTTCCAATGCAGTATGAATCATACAATAAATATACTAAAAATTCAAATATTATTACATTTAATTTAATTCTGAAAATCGATTAAATGTATTTTATTAATAAGACTTCAGGCTTCTTGATTCTTTCAGGAAATATTCAGTTATCATTTTAAATTATTGTTGCGGAGTATGGTGGACGGAAAATGAAAAATTTATAGTTTTTGATTCAGGATAGGAAACATCTTTTTCTGCATACAGAAATAGGTTTCTATGATTTTTTGTAGATTTTTAAAATTATATCCTCCATTAGCAGAAATGAATTGAAGTTGAAAAGTTTGAAAACAATAATTTTTTCAATATATCACGATGTTACATTTTCATTTCTGTTTTAATTATCTTCTTCTGGTATAAATTGATTCTTTTGAAAAGTTTGGAAAGTTACAATCAATATTTTGCATGCTTTGGATTTAAACAACAGAGGTAAAAATTTGTAAACATTTTTTTGGGGGTTTTACAACATAAAAACACATACAATGCTGAAAAAAAATTTCAAAATATTCACAAAAGTATTTCTAGGACTACATAGAGTAAAATACTATTAGATTATCAAATTTTTGTATCCTGAAAGCATTTTTTCTATGATTTTGTAATAATTTCAGAAAAAGTTAAAATATTACGCGCCATCAAATTGGAAATTTGAAAAATTATATCAAATAATATATGATTTACTTAAATTTTATTTAGAAAGTTGTTTAATAATATCAGAGTTACAGATATTACGCGCCGTCAAATTGGAAACTTGAAAAATGATATGAAATAATATATGATTTCCTTCAATTTTATTTAGAAAGTTGTTTAATAATATTTAGCATCCCAGATGGAAAAATTATGCATAATCTATGCATAAAGAACTATGGGTAGTCACTATGCAAAAAATTATGCATAAATTATACATAAAATGTTGCAAACAAATTTCAACTAGTTTTCAACTGCTTTCAACATTTTTACAGCTTCAGATTTATTGAATATGCATGATTTATGCATAATTTTTGGCATAGTGGCTACCCATAGTTCAGTATGAATATATTATGCATAATTTTTCCACCTGGAGTAAATACTTGTATAGGATTTTTAGAAACATTCCAAATAGATCCTAAATTATAATTACGTATGTTAATATATAGAAATTTAGATGTTACTTTGAACTTACGAAAACACTGTGACGATTCTTCTGGTTTAAATTTTAATTGAAGAATTCTTTATACCGCGCATCATTTGAATCAGATTATTTTACAATTTTAAATAACTAATTCACGCAATTATGTACAATTCATTTAGTCGTTTTGTGAAATAGGAGTATTTTAATTAAGTTTTAAGATGTTTTTAGATAGTTTTTAGTAATTTCATACAAAAAGTTAGCCACATTTATGTTAAATATAATCAACTGTACTAAATACTTATCAACTTTTTAAATAGAATGTACGCAAATTATTTGCGATTTCATATGATTTTTCTTTCAATTCTAGAATGTATAATATTTGTAAGTATTTTTCTAAAACTAATACAAAACATAGAAAAATTTCTTTCAGGACACGTCAATTCTATTATTTATTATTATTATTATAAAATAGTTTTTTACTCTTTGATGTCCCAAAAATACATTTTTGAATATTTTGATATTTGGTTTCAAAATTGTATGTGTTATAATGTTGTAAAATACTCCCAGAAAAAAAGATTTGAAAAAAAAATTTATTGCGACTTTTAACCTCTGTTTTTTAACTCAAAAACACCAATTTCCTTGCAAAATATTGTTTTGAGTAACTTTATTAGCTTCCCAAAGCTCTTTCTTTTATCTATGTTCCTGGAAAATTTATTATTGCTCTAAAATTAATCAATTTGTACCATGAGAAGATAATCGAAATCGAAATGTGTGTATAACATCGTGATATATTGAAAAATCACTGTTTTTCAACTTTTCAACATTAATTAATTAAAGTTCAATGCAAGATAAAGTCAGGGATATTTTATTTCTTGCTTGTAAAAGACGACAAGGGTATCTGAATCACTCCCATTAAGTTTGCTACTTTTTGAGAAGCGTAAAAATATTAGCTCATAGAAAACAAGAGATTTCGAAAAAATTAGTGACATTTACAAAAAATTCATCCGTTAAAAGAAAAAAGTTTCTAGTCAAAGAAAATTGAAGTTTTATAATTTACTGAAATATTTTCATGAACAATTTAATTTAAACAATTTGATTTAAATTTGATTCAAACCATTTTAAGATGTAACAATTTTAAGTATTCTTTTCAACAATTGAAAAGAATACTTAAAATTGTTAATTATTACATCTTAAAATGGTTTGAATTAAATTCAGGACAATTTCTTTGGATTCAAGTATGATACTGTTAGAAATGTTCGTTTTTCGGAACTTTTGGGTCATGAAAGTAACAGAAATTTTTATAAAATTTAAGATACTTTTCAGAAACCGTATCTGCAAATTACCAAATTGTAACTGAAATTTAATAAATTGTAACTGAATGTTCATGAATTTGTCTTAAATTTCAGTTACGGTAACCGAATTTTCCTCAATTTATCTTAAATTTACAAATTTAGTCATTAGTTACCAAAGTTTAAGTGAAATTTACCAAACTGTAACTAAGTTTACAGTTACATATAACTGCATAAAGCTTCAGATACCTGATCGTAAAATTTTTTCTGTTACAGTTTCGGAATTTTATGTTACAAGTTCCAGAATTTTTAGTTACAAGTATCGTAAAATTACCAAAATATAACTGAATTTTCAGTTACTTGTCCTAAATTTGTCATAAATTTACCAAATTGTAACTGAAATTTCAGAAACGGTAACTGCATAAAGCTTCAGTCTCATGTCTTTGAAAATTGCAATGGAAATTTTTAACAGTGTATTGATGTGATTTTAAGTAAAATTTGTCTGAATTAAAGACTCAATTTTAAAATTCAGATAACGTGGCATTAAATTTAGATAAATATTGCTTAAATTAAGACAAATTTTAATTAATTTAATCCAAATCATTTTAAGGTATAACAATTTTTAATATTCTTTTTTACTGTGAACTTTATTACACAATTTGAATTAAATTTTCCTCCCTTTTTAAGAGAACCATATGTAGAAATTATTAATTAATATTCTGCTCAAAATTCAATAAAGTTTGAAAACGAAACGTACAACATCGAGGGTGTAAAACGTCAAACTTAACAAAGAGATAGGGGACGTGGAGATGGTCTGAGCTCATAGCACAACGGGAAGTTGTAATATGACATCGCTACGTGATTCCAGACAGAAACTCTGAAAGCAAGCAATGGAATTACGCAAAATTCATCCCAAGAAAAAGAGAGGGAGAAAAATTCGAAAACTCAAAGGTGGATTTGAGATGGGGAAATGAGTAGCGAAAAGAGAGAAAGAGAGAGATAAAAAAAGCAGAAAGCAAGCAATTCACTTCTCAGCGGGAGACAGAACTCGGAGGGTGTAAGTATTTTTCATTAACCGTCCAATAGAGCGACTTGCTCTCAATGTTTTATTTTACCTTCTTCTTTTACTCGAGAATTTCTCTTTTTCCGCGCGTTTCTCTTCTTGCAAGGAAACTCGCCCTTTGTCACATGACTCAAGACGCTTTTTCACTACCTTATTCCAAGTTTTTGATCTCTTTTTATTGTTTTATTTTTTTAGTAATCCCATTTATTAAATGTACTTATTCACACGAACACGGTACTTATTATTAGAGAAGGTAAACCAATAAAGAACAGAGAACTTCTTTAACGTTGACGTTATTTCTCTCTCACTTTATTTTCTATCATCCTGGAAACTTCACGCCCTTCCGCCCATTGTGCCTTGCATATTTCCGTCACGAAGTTCCAGTGCTTTTGCTTTCACGTCGACGACGTATTTTCTCCTTTTTTTTCGATTTATTTCTATTTCTCACTACCAACTTCCTATAGGATTATGGTATTGTTCGAAGAGGTACGAGGAAGCTTTCTCGGGCAGACAAGATTACCTCTATTGGGTGGAAAAAAAGATTCTTTGATATTCGTTTCAGTGAAATTAAGTACGAGTGAAAATATTGAGGAAGGAGATTAAATATTTGGACTCACTTCTTTTTTGGAGATTTCATTTCTTGTTTGGAGATTTCACTTTTTCTTTGGAGAGTTCACTTCTTCTTTGGAGATTTCACTTCTTCTTTTGAAATTTCACTTCATCTTTTTCGTGATTTTCTTTTGGAAATATACACCGAATGTATGTAGTTCTATTTAAGCATAAAAAATGCGTTTTAATTATTTCCAAGTCATGACTTGAACAAATTATGTGTGCAAGAAAAGTAAGAAACGACTAGAAGTTGTTACTGTGAGAGTTGAGAGGGTGTGTGAGGGTTGGAACTTAATGAGTGCCTCGGGCGCATTCATATTTCCACAAATATAACACGACTCTGAATCTACTTCACTCCTATGTATTCTAATATACTCGACCAAACCTTTTTTTTTTTAATTCTACTTGAATAATTGCCCCCTCCCCTCTCGTCCTTTCATGTAGAATCCAAACAACAAAAATTTTAAAAAACTCTAGTTGAGATACCTGTGTTGCGTAAGACAAAAAGTTAAATAGATACTGATGTTAAAACGTTTCACCCTCCCTTTGTATTTAAAGTGGATACAAAGGGAAAAGAGATAAATTGTATAAGGTTCGAAGTTTTCAGCTTTCATATTACACCTTTATAAAGTAAGAGGATCTTCTTCAGCTCTAAATACCGTTTGTATCTTTTTCACATTTTGATTATAATTATGTTCATGGGCCAGAGGATTTACATGAGAGATTTCTAAAGCACATGCATCTTTCGTCAAAGAGACCGCAGAAGATAATTTTCTTCGTTCTTCTTTTACAATAGTTATTCCAAGAGAATCCCTTTAAAGAAAACTGGACATAAAAGCAGAACGTGCACTGAGAGGTAAACGAACTAGTCGCAGTGCTTGTATCGCGTGCACTGTGATCTCAGACTTTATGCGATAATTAAACGCCGCTGATAAATACCAGAATTGTGGGTTTTATATGTGAAGCAGGTCGCATAAAAAAAGTTAATAAAAGGGTTTAACGAAAATGGTCAGTGAAATTAGATTTGAAACAAAGTTCAAGATAAAAAAAATTTCAACAATTATAAATGCTGTGTGCAAATAAATTATTTTTATTACATTTTTGATTGAAATTACTTATATTTTTTATATAAAGTACTTATATTTTTGATTTAAAGTACATATATTTTTTATTTAAAGTACGAAACTTCCGTTATGTCTCATTTTAAGATTTTCATTTGTCCCTCTGTTTCCTCCAAAATAGTCTCTTGGTTACTGGACATTTTATTAGCGCCATATAGTATCTTCTGTTTAGGATTGTTCGACCTGTGATGCTTTTGCACGAGACGAAACTACTTGTTTCCTTATGAAATACTTTCGGACTGGAATGTTGCTCCTTAGCGGTTAACGTTCGATGTGGTTGGTACAACCAAAGTGTTCGCGTTCTTCGTGAAGATAATTTAGATTCCTGGAGTGTGATTTACTCCTTATTACTGTGTCAATAGCGAGAACATTGTTTATTTGAAAATTCTCACTAACAGCTTTTTAGAAACTCAAACTTTTGCCCTAAAAATGTAAATACAAAAAATGTCTCTACGGAGAAAAAAATTTGTAAAATTAACAGAATCGTCTGTTAAAATAGGGAAAACATATTTCTTCTGTTTTATTTGCAGATATTTCTGTTAAACTTACAGATGGTCAGTAAATTTAATAGATATTTCGGTAGAATTAACAGAAGTGTTTGTTAGGTTAAAATTCTTTAAGAAAAATTAGAATTCCATCAACCTAATAGTCATATCTGTTAAATACAGAAATTAAATTATTAAATACAGAAATATCTGTTAAATTTACCATCTCTAAGTTTGAAGGAAAGGCCGTAGCAGGATAAGCATGGTCTGGGTGCCTCCGCTCGGATGTGATCCATATTGCGGGGGCACGTGGCTACCCCTACAAGATACATTTACCCCAAGTATCAACTTAAAAAAACTTTTTACAAATGTTATAAACAAATTTTGAAAAATCAAAAAATCAAATTTTCTCGAAAACGGCATTACCGAGCATGATGGTAAAAATATATGTTATAGAGGGTACTAAAGGGGTTTCGAAAAAATTCAAGAACCAATTCTGTTAATAATAAGGGGATAAATAAAAAATAATAATTTTTAAATAATTTTTTAAAAAGGAAGTAGTTCTGAAACACCAACCATTTTTTCCCTATATCATGCTCACATGCAAGGCTTCAAAATATATTTCTGCCGAAATGATCAAGGCATTACTTCATAATTTAAAAAATAAAAACTACTTGTTGGACCCTCACATGTATGCAATTTCATCAGAATATGCGTTTTAGTTTATTCGAAGGCACTAAAAAACTCTTCAAAATGAGCATTCAACTGAAAAAATTTTCAATAGAAGCCGAGAAATTGCAATTTCAAAAGCGTTGGAACGTTACACGTTTTCGATACGTTTTCGGAAGAAACGTGTTACGTTCCAACTCTTTTGAAATTGTAATTTCTCGTCTTCTATTGAAAATTTTTTTCAGTTGAATGCTCATTTTGAAGAGTTTTTTAGTGCCTTCGAATAAACTAAAACGCGAACATCCAAAAAAATAAACAAAAAAAGTTATTTTGAAGAATGTGCGTGAAACTGTAACGTAACCAACAAAAGAATTGCCCATACATATTTTGCTCAGTTATTAATACAGGATGTATATAGTTGTATATAGTGTAAATAAAGTAAGAGATGAAAATCTGACTGACGACCTCCACATGGTGCATCCTGGACAAACATGAAATTAGTTTTGCGAATATCAGCAGTAAATGAAGAAAAGTATTTTTCTATCTACGTATAATCAATTGACACTGTGACTGGGGAATTCACGACAAAATGTGTTTTTAATCAAATAATGCAGTTGCATCTGGTTTTTATTACATCATTGCGTACAGCTCATTGCGTCATAAGCTTAAAATTAAATAGGCCCCTTATTCTGATGAAATTGCATACATGTGAGGGTACAACAAGTAGTTTTTATTTTTTAAATTATGAAGTAATGCCTTGATCATTTCGGCAGAAATATATTTTGAAGCCTTGCATGTGAGCATGATATAGGGAAAAACTGGTTGATGTTCCAGAACTACTTCCTTTTAAAAAAATTAATTAAAAATTATTACTTTTTTATTCATCCTCTTATTATCAACAGAATGGGTTCTTGAATTTTTTTTCAGATACCTCTTAGTACCCTCTATAACATATATTTTAATCATCATGCTCGGTAAAGCCGTTTTCGAGAAAATTTGATTTTTTGATTTTTCAAAATTTGTTTAGAACATTTGTAAACAATTTGTTTTTAGTTGATACTTGGGGTAAATGTATCTTGTAGGGGTAGCCACGTGCCCCCGCAATATGGATCACATCCGAGCGGAGGACCCAGACTATGCTTATCTGCTATGGCCTTTCTGTAAATATAGGAAAAATCTGCTGTGTTTATTTTAACTGGCGACGCTGTTAAGATTTTTTTCTTCGCGGGGTTAAAATGACCAGAAGTCTGGTTAAATAGGCCCTTTCTATTTTTCTGGTAAAACTAACTAGAATTCTGATTGCTTTAACCAGAATTTTTAAAAATATTTTAATTAATTTGTAATTTTAATCCACCTTTTTAAATAAATTTTAAATAATTCTTTTAAATACTTTAACCAGAAAAAATAGTAAGGGCATGTTTAACCAGAATTTTGGTTACCTACATTTTTTTGAATATGGGTCAAAGCTTTTTTACCATACGTTCCTTCTGATTGTTTTTTATTCACATTACATTAGGTATTTGTTTCTTTTTATAGTTGGAAAAAATAAAACAAAATATGGTTGGTAGTAGATGCAACACCATCAGCAAATTTATAATAATTCATTTTTTATATTCTTTGCTTATGGTCAAACCTCTGGAAGCTTTAACTTTTATAGTTCTCACATTTAGAATAAAATAATTCAGTTATACATATGGCTTTAACTAAGGCCAAATATGTTTTATTTTGTGTCTAGCGTATCCTAAACTAATCAATTTTAACAATAATCAATTTATTTAATCTATATTTTCAATATCAATCGTTTTTAAAAGCTGGATTCTGTCAAAAAGTAACCCACTCAGAAAAATATCCGGATATTCTAATGAGAATTCTGGTTAGGCTCTACTTAACATTTCTTTCCAGTTGTCTTAATCAGAATTCTAGCTCTAAATAGATTTTCTGGTTACTTTTAAAAATTACTAAAAATTCTGATAATTCAAAACATAAATCTGGTTAAAAAACCCGGAAAAGAATTTTAAGTAGAGCCTAACCGGAATTCTGGTTAGAATAACCAAACAGTTTTCTGTTTGCCTGTTACAATAAAATTACGTTCTTCTAGCCTAAAATGAGTATTACAGATGAGCACAGTTTGATCAAAATCTGGCAAAATTTTCATAGTCAAACAAAAGTGTAGAAAATATTTCTGAAAGCAGAAGTGAGCAGAACGTTTCGTATATAAAGCGAGATATATACCATATAGTTACTAAAATATGGTTACTAAAATACTAGTCACGACCGCTGAAATGAACATTTGTTAAAATTTCTTGAAAGTACCAAAGGAGAGACGTTTTTTACTTTGGAAATAATTACGTAAGGGAACAAAAGAATAAAAGTCCTATTTTTATCTCTCTCATATTATCATAATTTCTATTTTTATCTTTCTCACATTTACTTTTTTATTTCTTACGTAATTAATGAAAGCTCCCTGTTCAGAATATGAAAACTAAAACCATACCAATATCGAAACAATTTAATTTAACTTGAGATCTGAAGTTGGGTTTTTATTGCGATATGTCAATAAAAATCAGCAGTTTTATATTTTAGAATAAACATTTATTAACCTCGTTGGAAGATGTGTTGGTTATAAAAATAAAGGTTAACTTGACCCTTGAATAATATAAATGTTAAAAAATATCATCAGAATACTAAAACTATTTTTATTTTATTGATTAAAATAATTCTAATAGTCATTCTTAATCTTTTAAACCTTTTTAAAACCTTTTGAAATCATTTTTAATGTTTTAAACCTTATCATTCCTAAAACTAATTATTAGCAGCTTAGTACCTTGAAAAATTGATTTTACACCGATATAATGTGACATGTGTCTAACATTAACATTTCTTTAATTTCTTGAAGACGTTTGATACTTTTTAGAATACTCATAAAAAAATTCATGTTGTTGTCCTGAAATATTGAGTTTGTTAAATCTCGAAACCTAAAATTTAAAAGTTCCAGTGATTTGTCCTTATTTCTTTAGATTTTATTTTTAATTTTTACTTGCATAAAAAGGGCCTCTAACAACTTGGAAAAGGTATGAAATTTTGAGAAAGGTCCTTTCCCAGAACCTGTCAAATATCTGGATTTTTGAAAATTTCCTGTATTTAAAAAAATTGGCTGGAAATATTTGAAAAATCATCCTGTAAAATATTTCTACTTTGTTAGATAACATCAGAACATAATATGCAATTCTAATGAGTGCAGACTTTTTAAGATTGAAATGTAGAGCAGAAATGGGTGCACGAGTGGCAGACTGGGCGTTTCTGAGTGAGTTATCGAATAATTATGACGATTAGCCGAAGTAACGCCAAGATTAGTGGCGTTAAGGTTTCCTTCCTCCTGGTCGCTACGTCCACCAATAGAGAGTGAGAAAGGGTGAATGGGTGAAGGGGAAGAATCGGGCACGCCCGGCATATTTCAAAGCTGAGCTTTTTTCCATGGCTGCTCGTCTCGCCTTTGCTCTTTTTTTTCCACGGTATCTGCCGCTTAGGAGCCGCCTGGAATTTATTGCGGAGACGTAACGTCGGAAATGTTAATAATCGAACGCCTCTTGTTTCGAACTTTACAGTGAAGTCTCGGTGCCCCTTTGAAAAGGGCCAGGCGCGGGTAATGAATTTTGATAAATAAAGTCCAAAGGTCGA
>JBAGKK010000304.1:120967-132685 GCA_037177015.1 Euceroptres primus | reverse complement strand
AACAAATGCGCAGTTTGAGCAATTTTTGAGTGTTTGAGGTACTTTTTTTTAAAAAGTGCTTTGTTTGACTTGGGAGTAATATTGAAATAAACTATGTTGCAATTTTATGACAATTGTCTGATTGTTATAAAAAATTTTATAAACAAATGCACAGTTTGAGCAATTTTTAGGAGTTTGTTACTTTTTTTAACGTACTTTGTTAGTCTTTCTAGTGATACTTTTGTAAACATTTCATGACAAATGTCATTGTTATAAACAAATTTTATAAACAAATGCGCAGTTTAAGCAATTTTTGAGTGTTTGAGGTACTTTTTTTAAAAAAGTGCTTCGTTTGACGTGGCAGTGATGTTTCAATAAACTATATTGTCATTTCATAACAATTTTGTCATTGTTATAAACAAATTTTATAAATAAATTCACAGTTTGAGCAATTTTTAAAAGATTTAAGTAACTTTTATAGTTCACAAAGGATCACTAGCAAGATTTACAATGTACGTTTAAAAAAAAGTAACTGAAACTTTTAAAAATCGCTGAAACTGTGCATTTTTTAAATAAAATTCGTTTATAACAATCACAAAATTGTCATAAAATGTCAACATAGTTTATTGAAACATCACTGCCACGTCAAATAAAGCAAATTGAAGAAAAAGTACCTCAAACATTCAAAAATGGCTCAAACTGCGCATTTGTTTATAAAATTTGTCTATAACAATGACATTTGTCATGAAATGACAATATAGTTTACAAAAGTATCACTAGAAAGACTAACAAAGTACGTTAAAAAAAGAAAGTAACTGAAACTTTCGAAAATTGCTCAAACTGTGCATTTGTTTATAAAATTTGTTTATATCAATCACAAAATTGTCATGAAATTGCAACATAGTTTATTTCAACATTACTTCCAAGTCAAGCAAAGCACTTTTTTTTAAAAAAAGTACCTCAAACACTCAAAAATCGTCCAAACTGCGCATTTGTTTATAAATTCTGTTTATAACAATAAGAAATATATTCCGTTTTGTCTTCATATGTTTTTATGTTACTTTAAATTGGATTAAAAACGAAAATCGCTTAATAAATATCGAAAACCACTCAAAAATCACCTACCATTGTTTATAACAATACAATTGTTAATAACAATTTATTAATTCATAATAAACTTTTAGTCTATGTTTCACGAATGTTTATTTATTGAGTGAACACTAATGTCAATCATTTTGAATTAACTGCGTGTTATTATACTAACAATATCTTAAATTTTACGATTTTTGTCAACTTTGTGCATAAATGAAGTAAACAATCCTTTTTTTTTTTAATTGACCACGAGGGATCTCTTGAGAATTTAGTTAGCTTTAATTTGCAAAAAAAATATTTTTAATCGGTTAAAAATTGTAGCCCGAATCGTATTTTGAACATATTTCCGTCATTTTGCCCCACTGTGCGCCGGGAGATCC
This sequence comes from Euceroptres primus, assembly GCA_037177015.1. Lineage (NCBI taxonomy): Eukaryota > Metazoa > Arthropoda > Insecta > Hymenoptera > Figitidae > Euceroptres > Euceroptres primus. The sequence goes on along the minus strand of JBAGKK010000304.1, from coordinate 131,234 downwards.
GGTGGCTTCTGATTAGTTGCTGAAATTCCTGCGACCAATCAGGAGCCACCGGATCGCCCGGCGGAAAGAAATCCGGTGCCATGTAGATACACCTTCATCCTAGCCGCACGTATGGCGGGTCTCGGTAGACGAACAATTAATCAGCGGAGTATATATTGTGTATAGAGTTAGGCAGGCGTGACTGATTCATTATGAGACTGTAATTAAGTCCCGATATTAGCATACCGACCACCACCACCTCGACCCGCGAGATCCCCGTTCGCCAACGACTGGAACGACTTGACCCGCCCCACGGCAAGGTGCTTCCTATGCTAACGAGGTCGCCATCTCCAGGACCTGGTGCAGAGATTGTTCGGGACGAAGTATAAAAAAAAAAAATAAAAAAAACGGAGCACCCATTTACCCCGTTGTAGGAGTTATAAGGTCCGCTATATCCAGACCATTAAGACCGGACCAGACGCGTATCTCTTAATTAGCCAACGAAATTCACTACCTCGGGGATCCTGCTTATCAATTCTCCTCGTCGTCCGGATTCTCCTTCTTCCTTTTATTTCCTCCAGTTTCCGCGCCACGGATACTTTATGGCCCTGATTTTTCACCCCCTCTTCGGAACACTTTCATTTTTAGATTCCAGCGCGTTACGTGAATCGGTAAAATATCACCCGAGACCATTATTTCTTTTATTAAAATCTAAAACAATTTCATTTGTCAAATTTAGAAATTTAGGTAGGTATTCGATTATCCCAAATTTTATTGTTCCCAAATCTCATTCTTTCTAAAAAAAACACTAGATTTCACTATAACGAAAAAGCGCTGCTCAAGAAATACAAGATGGGCGTACAAGGTGGATAAAACCCGATTGTAGGTGGCACTTGGTGTCTTGTCCAGCATGAAGTTGAGGTTATGTTGTATATTTAAAAGTTAAGAAATTTATTCTGTGCATGTGATGGTATTGTTTTTTTTATTTATAAATAAAACGATTTTCGAGTTTTAAATGCTATTTTCGTTTAGAGTTAGAACTAATATCTCTGTGCTTTAGATAATACCATGAATTTTTATAGAAATTAGGAGCCTTACTTTAGAAATGGCACAAAAAAAACTTTTTCAAAAGACGACTTTTCCTCTAAAACTGCACCCAAATTCTAATTTCTAATTAACATTTATTCTAAAGGCATGGTAATATCAAGGGTGTCTTACTCGATATTACCATGCATTTATTTTAAATTAGAGGCCTTACTTCAGAAATTGGACAAAAAAACTTTGAAAAGTGATGAATTTTCGTTTAAAACTGCACCAAATTTCTAATGGTTAATTCACAATTATTCTAAAGGCATGTTAATATTAAGGGTAAGATATTATCTTACTCTATAATATCATGCATTTATATTTAAATTAGAGGCCTTATTTCAGGAATGGGACAAAAAAAAACTTTGAGAAGTGACGAATTTTCATTTAAAACTGCACCAAAATTCTAATTGTTAATCAACCCTTATTCTAAAAGCGTGGTAATATCAAGGGCGTCTTACTCAATAATACCACGCATTTATTTTAAATTAGAGGCCTCACTTTAAGAATGGGACAAAAAAAACTTTGAGAAGTGACGAATTTTCATTTAAAACTGCATCAAAATTCTAATTGTTAATCAAACCTTATCCTAAAAACATGGTAATATCAAGGACGTCTTATTCGATAATACCATGCATTTATTTTAAATTAGAGGCCTCACTTTAGGAATGGGACAAAAAAAAAATTGAGAAGTGACGAATTTTCGATTAAAGCTGCACCTAAATTTAAATGGTTATTAACCATTATTCTAAAGGCATGGTAATATCAAGGGGGTCTTACTCGATAATACCATGCATTTATTTTAAATTAGAGGCCTCACTTTAAGAATGGGACAAAAAAAACTTTGAGAAGTGATGAATTTTCATTTAAAACTGCATCAAAATTCTAATTGTTAATCATACCTTATCCTAAAAACATGGTAATATCAAGGACGTCTTATTCGATAATACCATGCATTTATTTTAAATTAGAGGCCTCACTTTAGGAATGGGACAAAAAAAAATTTGAGAAGTGACGAATTTTCATTTAAAACTGCACCTAAATTCTAATTGTTAATTAACCATTATTCTAAAGGTATGGTAATATCAAGGGAGTCTTACTCGATAATACCATGCATTTATTTTTAAATTAGAGGCCTTAATTTAGAAATGGGATAAAAAAACTTTACCAAATGACGAATTTTGACTTAAAATTGGACTGAATTTGCAATTGTAAATAATAAATTGTTTTTAAGCCACGGCAATTTAAGGAGTGTAATTCTCGAAATTACCTTCCATTAGTTTTTATTTTTTGGGCCCTACTTTAAAAACGAGACAAAAAAGAACTTTGCCATACCACGAATTTTCACTTAGAATTGCACCAAAAGTCTAATTGTTAATAATAAATTGTTTTTAAGCCATGGTAATTTCAAGGGAATCTTGCTCGAAATTACCATCCATTAATTTTTACTTTTCGGGCCTTACTTATAAAACGGGACAAAAAAACTCTGCGAAATGACGAATTTTCACTTAAAATTTCACCCTAATTCAAATTCTTAATAATAAATCGTTTTTTAATCGTGGTAATTACAAGGAGGTCTTACTCAATAAACCCATACATTTATTTTTAAATTAGGGTCTTTACTTTAAAAACGCGACGAAAAAGAACTTTGCCAAATCACGCATTTTCACTAAAAATTGCACCAAAATTCTAATTGTTAATGATAAATTGGTTTTATGCCATGGTAATTTCGAGGGGGTTTTACTCGATAATACCAAGCCTTTATTTTTAAATGAGGGGCCTTACTTTAAAAACGGGACAAAGAAGAACTTTGCCAAATCCCGCCTTTTCGCCGAAAATTGCACCAAAATTCTATTTGTTAATAATAAATTGATTTTATGCCATGCTAATTTCAACGGGGCCTTACTCGATAAAACCATACCTTTATTTTTTTAATTTGGAGCCTTACTTTAAAAACGGGACAAAGAATAACTTTGCCAAATCACGCATTTTCGCTGAAAAATGGATCGAAATTCTATTTGTTAATAATAATGATTTATAATTAATAACTACTTTAAAAACGAGACAAAAAAATCTTTGCCAAATCATGCATTTTCACTGTAAAATGCTCTGAATTTTCAATTGTTAATAATAAATTGGTTTTAAGACATGGTAATTTCGAGCAAGACACTCCTCTAATTACGATCATTTAAAAACAATTTATTATTAACAATTGAAAATGTTGTGCAATTTTAAGTGAAAATTCGTGATTTGGCAAAGTTTTTTTTGTTCCGTTTTTAAAGTCAGACTCCTAATTTTAAAAAAATGCATGGTATTATCGAGTAGGACCCCTTGAAATTACTATGGCTTAAAAACAATATATTAGTAACAATTAGAATTTTGGTGCAATTTTAAATGAAAATTCGTGATGTGGCGAAGTTTTTTTTGTCTTGTTTTTAAAATAAGGCCACTAGTTTAAAAATAAATGTATGGGTTATAGAGTAAGACCCCCTTGAAATCACAACGATTTAAAAACAATTTATTATTAAGAATGAGAAACTGTGTGCAATTTCAAGTGGAAATTCGTGATTTGGCAGAGTTTTTTTTGTCCCATTTTTAAAGTAAGGCCCGAAAAGTAAAAACCAATGGATTATCATTTCGAGCAAGATACCCTTGAAATCATCATGGCTTAAAAACAGTTTATTATTAAGGATTAGAATTTTGGTGCAAAATTAAGTGAAAATTTGTGGTATGGCAAAGTTCTTTTCTTCCCCGTTTTTAAAGTAGGGCACAAAAAAAAAGATAATAAATGGTGATTTGGAGCATTACACTCCTCAAATTACCATGGCTTAAAAACAATTTATTATTAACAATTTGAATTTTGGTGCAATTTTAAGTGAAAATTCGTCATTTGGTAAAGTTTTTTTGTCCAATTTCTAAAGTAAGGCCCAAGAAATAAACCCTAATGGATTGTAATTTCGCAAAAGACACCCTTGAAATTGCTATGACTCAAAAACAATTTATTATCAGCAATTGGAAATTTAGTGCAATTTTAAGTGAAAATTCGTCATTTGGTAAAGTTTTTTTTTGTTCCATGTCCAAATTAAGGCCTCTTATTTAAAAATAAACGCATGAAATTATCGATTAAGACCTCCTTGATATTACCATGCCCTTAGAATAATTTTTAATTAACAATTAGAATTTTGGTGCAGTTTGAAATGAAAATTCATCACTTCTTAAAGTATTTTTTGTCCCATTTCTGAAGTAAAGCCTCTTATTTATAAATAAATGCATGGTATTATCGAGTAAGATCGCCTTGATATTACTATGCCTTTAAAATAATTGTTAATTAACAATTAGAATTTTGGTGCTATTTTAGAGGGAAAGTCGTCTTTTGAAAAAGTTTTTTTTTGCGCCATTTCTAAGGCTTTGAGAAGAATGAGATTTGGGAAAAATAAAATTGGGACAATTGAATACTTACACGAAATTTATCCTATTGATATAAAGATCAGCGACTTCAACGTGGAGAGGTTCATATTTTTTTTCTTCACTGGCGATAAAAAAGATATTATCACAATCCGCTACCGTATTGCATTTTGCAGGGAAAGTAATTTCGCCCCCCTTTTTTTTATGGCGAGGGAAATTCCGCGAAGGACGTAGAAAAATTTGCGTTCGCGGGTGGAAATAAAAAAATGAGGAGTGGGATTTAAAACGAGAGAAGCGCGCGAAGAGCGGTAACTCTTCGCCCCGATTAATAGTTCTGCCAATAAGATTAATCGCCAGTGATTTTCTTTGTGGTTTTCAGCACGCTCGGGAGGAGGATGGAGGAGATGGAGACGCTGGAGAGCACGGAGTGCCCGGACTGCCCCGGGCCACCCCCTGAGTTCCGGCTGCCGCCACCCCCGCGACCGCCCTTCCTCACCGAGGGTACATTTTGTTCCGAGGCACCTCTCGCTGAACTCGAAGACTGCGTTGCCATTCCGGTGAGTAGAGCATTTTTTGGTTAATTACGTAGTTAAGAATGTCCACTTCCTCAACTCTGGAAAGACCAAAGTTAAAGAACCGGCTTGAAACAAGTTTCTAATCAAAAGTTACCCGATATTGTAGAGTAAGATTGTCCAAAGTGAACCCGTTTCCTCAAGCGAAACCTTTGTGTATTTTTATATTGTTTTATATTTTATTTTTTTATTTTAGTGTTCCACAAAAGGGCGGACCGAAAATATTACATTTTGACCAATCAAATCCCGATTATGAAAAAAATTGCTTTCTCTAATCAGAATGAGTGTACAGTTTTTTATCATTTTTTTGTGTCAACACAAGGGTGAAATTTTTAATTTAGGAGATTTTTATACTTTTTTCTAGAGGTGCAAAAATTATGGTGAATTTTTTTCATGCAGAGTTTGTAGTGGAAATTAATAATAAATAATGAAAACTCAATAGAAATAGTTCTGGCCTCTATTTTTTTTTTTAAATGACCAAAAAATAACTTTTTTCAATTCGGTGAAGGAAACTTTTATTTTTTTTGAATTTTTGGATTTTAAAAATGAAATTTCATTAGCTTGAAGTGGACAATCTAGTCATTATTTTTAAATGTTGAAGAAAGGACTTGTATCGACCTTCAAGTAAAATAGTAATTAGATGTTGATGGTAAAATTGGCTTTAGGGTCAAAAAAATGAAATCAATTTGGGGCATAATTTCTGAAGTGGACCCACCCGAAAAATTCAAGTTGTCCGATCCGGCTTAAACTTGCACAAAGTTTACTCCAATTGAATATTATTTCTCACAAAAAAGATGCTCCAATTGAATATTATTTCTCACAAAAAAATGCATCACTTTAGTCAAAAACTCTTCGAGGTAAAGGGGGTGAAATTTTTGGAATTCGTGCTGACTGCCTTTATTTGGAACACACACACACACACAACTAATTTTTTATGGCATACAAAAAAGGAGGGGTTGCAATAAGGCTTGTTTTTGGTCCCAGAATTAGAAAAAATAATTTTTTATGAATATAAAAACTCGAAAATGTCCGATACTTTTTGCCCCACATTCGTCTACTTAAAAGACATTATTTTATGCAAGAATAATTTAAATTAAATGATTTTTCGAAAAGATAAGAAATGTCTCTTAATTTACAGTAGACATTTTTTATATTCTGAAAAAACCGTTTAATTTAAATTGCTCTTATGTAAAACTATGTCTTTTAAGTAGACGAATATGGAGCAAAAAAAATCAGACACTTTCGAGTTTTCATTTTCGTAAAAATTTTCATTTTCTGATTTTGGGGCCAAAAGCAAGCCTTATTGCAACCCCTCCTTTGGATCTCAACGTTTTTCGACACGTTTTTTTCTTTTTTCTTTTTTAAAGAAAAATAAAGCTTCGGATGTTTACTTTAAGAGCCCTGAATATGAAAGTGGCATTTTTTTTTATTTTTGAAAAATTGAATTTCGAGTAACCTGATCTTTTCAAAAAAATTTTCCTATGCGCGAAAAAATTACGTCAAATTTTTCGGAAATACAGTTAATAATAACTGTTAATATCAAAATAGAAATTCAAAAAAAACTTCTTGTTGATTTTAGAATTTTTTGAAAATTGACAAAGATTGAGAGAAATTGAATTTCGAGTAACCTGATCCTTTCAAAAAAATGTTCCTCTGCGCGAAAAAATTACGTCAAATGTTTTGGAAATACAGTTAATAATAACAAACAATAATTTAAAAATAGAAATTCAAAAAAAATTTTTGATGCTTTAGAATTTTTTGAAAATTTACAAAAATGAAATTTTGGAATTTAGTTAATTGCGCATTTTTAATGTGCAATTCTCGTGTAATATTTATAATTTAAGAAATATAAATGTAGCTTGCTCATTAAAAATGCACAATTAATCAAATTCCAAAATTTCATTTTTGTCAGTTTTCAAAAAATTCTAAAATCAACAAAATTTTTTAATTTCTGTTTTAATAATATTGTTTGTTATCATTAACTGTATTTCCAAAAAATTTGACGTAATTTTTTCGCGCATAGGAACATTTTTTTGAAAAATCAGGTTACTCGAAATTCAATTTCTCGAAAATAAAATAAAAATGTCACTTTCATATTCAGGGCTCTTAAAGCAAACATCCTAAGCTTTTTTTTTTAAAAAAAAGGAAAAAAAGTGTCGTAATTAAAAAAAAATTTCAACTCACATTTTGAGATTAGAAAAGGACACTTTTTCTATAGTCGGAATTTGATTCGTCAATATTCGATAGTTTCACCGCGCCCTATTCCACAATCATTTAAAAGTATTTTAAACCACATCCCATTCAAAAATTTTGAAAATTGTAAAAGATACAGTCTAAGTCGTAATCTTTAAAATACAATCTTAAAAATTTTTTGAAATTTTTTATACTTGTTTTTTATTGTTTATAAGTTGAACAAATATGTGTCCGAATTAGAAATTATTCCATTTTTTAATGCAGCGTAAATCTGCACAGAACTTTTTTTGTGGAATGTACTCATGTACCCCCTTAATTTGTCTTGCGAAAAGTAAAAAACAAAATTTCAAGCCCAGAGATTTCGAAATATTTTAGTAAATCAATAATGAAGTTTTTAGTATTTTTTTTTACTTTAATATTTTGTACCATAAAGCTAGTCTATTCCTATCGATTCTTGATATTGAAAAGTTTAGATATTATCAGGGTAGCCGCCGGACCGGTAAATAACAGGGAATTTTTTTGCTCGGTAATTGTTCCCGTTTTTTGAAATAAAAACGATTTCAATTATTAAAAAATGGTTATATTGAGTAAGTAATGTTTATATTGAATATTGAGTATATTGTGAATTATTTTAAAAAAACTCAGTCTGGATAAAAATTCTTATTTAAAGATGTTTTTAAAAGTATTTTTTTTCAATTAATACAAGTTTTAGTGGGAATAAAGAATGTAATAAAATGCATTTTTGTTTAAAGAATTTTCTAAATTCGATTAAGAATATAAGAAAAGTCATTTTATTCAGATTTCATTAACATTTATTCATCTGAAACTGTTTTAATTCCCAAAATTTTTTATGACCGAAAAAGTTTTTCAGCCATTTCTTTGGCCAACCTGTTTATAATTAAACTCAAATTATTAATTAAAAAAAAAAATACGAATATTGGGTTTCCGAAACTGGATCTCTCCATTTCGCCTGTTATGGCAGATTGTAAACAGGGAAATTTTACTATAAAAAATTATAGAAAAGTAAATTTATATATTCTGTTTACCATTCGAGTAATTGTAATATTTAATTAACAGAACTTTCTAAAAAGCTTTAAAAACGATTTTTCGCGGGGATCGACTTTAGAAACCTTCTTTAAAATTCGCCTATTCAATATTTTTACTACTTTGCTTATTTATATCAACTAGTCATTATAGAATCTTATAACAGATTAATTAAAAAACCATGGATTATTATTTTTTAATTTGATAAAACATTCTATAATATTGTAGTCTTAAAAAACGTTAGGGGTTCCACTTGAGGCAACCGTATTTTAAACTCTTGCACAATTTCCTGAGTCAATATTTCAAATGTTGCCGTATCAGTTTTATCAACGAAATATAATAGTGGTCCACTCGAATCTTGAAGAACCGGTCCAAGATAGATCCCCCCTCATTGCATAATAATACTCTGATCGCGGACACTATTGTAGAGTTAAGTGATCGTCGGGGTGGATTTATTCGACGTCTGTTAATTTAAAGGAGCCGGTTTCCCAGCGTTACATCGATATCCTCCGCTTTCGTGGAAGCCGTTGGATATCAGGGACTTGAAATCATTAATTCTCGACGTAATTTCCGATGGATCTCCGTTCCTGCTCGTGTAGAACAGGCTGCACAAGCTTTCGCAGCTCTGGCAAGTTATATCGATTTCAGTACGGTCGACGCTCTTTCGAGAAGGCCAAAGAGTTATTTCTTGCCGTTGCCGCCTCGATCTATCTGGAATATTCAGCCGGTCGCAGGGCCAGTTCAGAAACGCCTCCGGATTTCCGAAAAACTTCATTTTACCCATAAAAATCCAGACTCCCATGTCGGGTGCAATATTTAGAAATAGTGATACCCTCGGATTCAGCGATCAAAGATTCGAATCTCCACACTGGGTTTTCTATCCCTCAAGATGTTCATATTAAGTTTACAGAAGTTATTTCCCCAAAAAAGGTTATCCGATGCTAAACTTGTTTTCTCAAAACTAAAGAATTCAGTATTTGGTTTACTATCGCCCAAGATGCTAATTCTTTGATTGAAGTTCCTGATGCCACAACCCCAGATGTCTGAATATTTATTGATCCCTCAATATTCATCAGAGGTTCCCCAATACAGATATTAGATTTCCCATTCTCAAGCATCAGCAGAAAATTTCTGGATCTTCATCTAAATTGCCATACCAACAATTTTAACATCTGAACATTACCAACGTCTGTTGGTTTCCAACATCATTTTAGTGTTGGGAATAAGTCAACATGGTTTTCGGTATTCCAAAATAATACATCCCACCTAACTTAACACTAAACACACCTCAATTAGTCAGTTAAATTTTTCACAATCTGATAGCCTTTCAATCCTCAGCAACCGTGGTTGTTTCCCAAGGGAAACACTGAAGTCCTGCAATCAGTGATGTAACATGAAACGAGATGCACAACTACTCGACAATGTAACTCCCGCCGGATTGTCCAGGGAATAATTAAGAACGGCTTACGTAACCACCTGCAGACAAAATCCCCACGGGGTGATGAATTCACTGCAGGTGAATTCACAAAGAATCCCCACGGGAAATTCCCCTTCCTTTCGATTCTCCTGTGCCTCGTAAACCAGGATCGATCACCTAGTCATAAGGATACGGGTCAGTTCTCTTTGTAAAAGGATATATAAAGCCTCCTGTCCTTTGAAGATGAGCACTCGCAAATCCCGAATCCGACACGTGTCGTATTTAACGAAGAGGTATAATGAATTTCAGTCAGTCGCTCGGAAACAATTAGTACCGTTTCGAAACTGATTTGCTTGTTTGATTTTCTCTTAGAAATTCAAGACTATCATGAAACAAGGCTTTAATTACAACAGGATGAAGAACCATAATGTGCTGATGCATTTTCTTCTGAAGTTTTATGCCCGATTCGAATTCAAAGTTTCAGGATGAAGAACCATAATAGTCCAGGAGCCACAGCCCTTTTTGATTTCTGATAGGTAACAAGCTAGAACTTTGTGAATAGGAAGATTTT
>JBAGKK010000304.1:80187-95766 GCA_037177015.1 Euceroptres primus | reverse complement strand
ATATATACATAATAAAACCTCAAAACAAATTTTTTGAATCTTGCATAATAAAAGTTTTAAAATTCACACAAAACTATTTTTTCGCCTTTTCAGGAAGATGGGAGGATGGGATTTCTAAATCAAATTTGATTTTTCTGAGAAAAATGTTGCATTCGATTGCTTCTTTGGTATTTTTACTCGACTGCCGTATGTAAAGGAGCGTTATTTTCTTGAAAGCAGTCTTTTAAAAAATTTTTCCCCTTGTTTTAAAAATATCTCCTTTTCCGAGAAAGAAATCCACTATTTCCTCTAAAATGGAATTACCTATTGAACCACTGTGATCTCTGACGTAATAAAATGCCTAAATTATTTTTGATCATTTCTTAGACTTATTTTTAGTGTTATTGATTGATGAAAGGGCTTATTATTTGATTTGTTTTTAAAAAATGGAAGTAAATTCATTTTTCGATTACGAATGGTTCTTAGTCGTCCAAACGAAGTATAACCGAAAATCTGTTGGTCGCTTGTTTTGAAAAACATGATCCCAATAATATTGGTAGTAAATAATAATATACAGTTGGAGTGACGTAGTGTTTAAATGGGAATTAGCGGTACCAGGATCTAAATCCTTACTAAGGCAGTAACACGCGAGGAATTAGTCATCCGGTTGTACACGTTCTGCGTACAACTTTAGTCGGGCAAAGCCAAATCCGACAGAACTCGGCTTCGTATTTTCAAGTTTACTCGCACCGAGAGTTTAGTAAGCTTCTCGAAACTACAAATTTTGCATATCAATGCGCGCGGGTACACACACCCAGTCAACTCGATAAACGACTCCACCTCCATCCTTAAACCCCGGCGTCGAAAACCCCTCTTCACTCTTCATCTTCCTTCCGCAGCATTCAAAGTGTTTCCCATCAATGGACCGAAAACCAAATTCACTACCCAAACCCACCACTATAATAGTATCGCTCTCATTGTTATCTGTACACCTCGCAGATAATATTCCATTCTAAATTTGCCAGAATACCTGGAAAATTTTAGTAGGTTGTAATTCATACACTGAAAAAATTGGGTCAACTACTTTGGTTTCTAACATATACCTCTTCTTCAACTAATAAAAGTTTGTAAATTCGAAACTACTAAATTACTAAACTAGTTAGCCCAACAACCCATTTTTTTCAGTGTAAGTTTGAAGTTGTGCTTAAGTATCTCTCCTCTGAGGATCCCTAAGTATTTCTCCTGAAACTTGAAACGATCTTAATTGGTTTCCTGGAGCAATGAATCATTCAAATCTCATAAGACTCCTGTAAGCCTCAGCATCTCCATTAGTGGCCTCGAAATATCCTGGACCACTATTAGGCATCTGGTGCACACTTTCGTTAGAATCTCAGGCAATGTACCGATAATTTGCAAAGGGATAGTACTGGTCTTGAATGTACATGACAGGGCCTTGAGGGGGCCAGGTAAGGCACCAGGTGGTCTTTCAGATCCCAGCATCCCCTGGAGTGTGGTCAACATCTCTGATGTAACATAACTGCATCCTCGTATTATACTCGGTATATGCGACATATACAACCTAACGAATTAATTACCTCTCAGCTCTGCATAATAGCACTCCGAAAACCCGAGGTTAACCCGAGGATTTGGGGTCAAGTTGGGATCTTCTATTTATGGTCCATTCGGATGGAGATCTCTTAAAAGCCAAACTGCACGTGAAATTATTTTAAAGGAATGATCGTAAGGGATTTTTAAAACTGATGGAGATTTAATCTAATCGGCAATTTCAGACTCATCTCCAAGCTTACCAGCGAGTCACTTTTTTCACTTTTGATCACTTTTAGTCTCTCTTTCTGAATTTGATCACTTTTTCTACTTTTTAAAAAATTTTAGTCACTTTTCTCACTTTCTTTGTTGAAAATAGAAATAATTTTTTTTTTAATTTCATAATTGATTTGTTGAAACTTTAATTTCTATCTTTAATTTAATTTAAATTCGTCAATTTCATAATTGATTTGTTGAAACTTTAATTTCTAACTTTAGTTTGATTTAATTTAAATTCGTCAATTTCATAATTGATTTGTTGAAACTTTAATTTCTAACTTCAATTTAATTTAAATTCGTCAATTTCATAATTGATTTGTTGAAAATTTTTACATCCGTCAATTTCGTAATTGTTAATTCGGAAATCTAAATTCTTGTCAGCAATTTTAGCTGCCGAAAAATTTTATATTAACCGTAACTGACATATTTTTTTCTCTTGTTAAACGGCAATGCAGTTTAGGGACGGGTTCTTGTTAATAAAATCGAAAAATTTTTGGTCCCTTTTTAGTAATTTTTCCCACTTTTTTTCAATCCAAAACGATTGAAGTTGGTGAACGCGGGGTTGAATTACCCTTTGCAAATTTATAAATAATCCTCGGTATCTTATCAGCTTTATTTTCAGAGAAAATCGGGTCAATGGTCAGGCGGTCAATGAAATTCCCTAAGGGCGCTTTTCGCTGGGTTTTAATCGGATCTGGAAGCTGTCATTCGTCAGATCTGGATTCTATTTAATTCGCCAATTGTTGAATATTCAGAGTGCGTTTTCCTTCTCTGGATTGGTTTTAGCCTAGTCCGTATTACGTGACAGATGAGTGGATATTGAAATGAGCGGAGATAGAACAAAAAAGGGGACTGCGGTCTTATGCCTCGAAACTTGAGGAAATTAGCTTCTCGTCTCCTTCAATATCCGTTTTATTTTATCTCACGTGATACTAGAGACTTGCGTATATTTTCCAACACAAAGGATACGTCCGAAAATTCCTTACTCTTCGATCAACGAATCGAAGAGACAATTTCCTACCCAAGGATTACTTTACCTGGGGAAATTAAATATGTGAATTTCACACGGGCTGACTTCCGCCCTTCTTAATCTCTTTCTCTTTCTCCCTTCGAAAATCGCGACTGGCAACGAAGATTGAACTTTTAAGGGATTATACAAAGTGAACGACTTATGGATAATTCCACAGCGATTCTCTCAACTCCGAGCTACGCTTCGACGAACGCAAACTTTATCGAGCGACATAAAATATTTATCGATCGTGAGAATTAACGCTAAGAAGGTACCCGGCTCGAAAAGAGAATCTCTCAACGAGGGATGAATAATTGAAATCCAAACTTTGGACGTGATGAAAAAGACCTATTCTTTGACAAGGAAAAATCTTGATTCAATTTTTATTACACGAGCCCTGGTTAATATTAAGCAGCGAGTTGAAATTTAAAGTTTAAATTTTCCTGCAGTGATCTTTTTTCCCAGATAAACAAAAGAACTTTCCCACGAAGTCTCTAATTTGTCTTTTTGCATCTTCTAAAATCGCCTCTTCCTGCCCGAGTCTAAAAACTTGGCTGGAATTTCTTATCGCAACAGGGAAAGACCCATCAAATATTAACTGACGCGTGGTTCTATTAAAAAGTTGAAGGTAACTTATAAAACTCGTTTCATTTTCTTCTCTTCGTTCTCCCGTTTCTTTTCCTCCTTTCTGGTTACTTGCTTCTTATCTGACTCGATATTCGAAGACAGCTAATGATATTTGCTCGTTAGCGTGAACCGAGTCCACCCCGGAGGCAAACCGCACGAAAGTCAAATATTTCTGCGCGTACCACCAAGGAATTACGTGGGTAGGACGTCCTGCTTTCGCTGATTATTGTTTAAACTGGAAGAATAAACAATTCAGCGCGAAGGGAAGTGGTTGGAAAAGTACGGAAACATGGTGGAAACCCCTTGTTCAGCGAACCAACGGAATCGGTAAACCGCCTGGAGGTCACGTTTCTGGTCTGACCCTTCGATATCGAGGCACCCTTGGAAAAAAAGGTATACGTAAAAATTCACCCTTCGAGGGTCGACACCCTCCTCAATTGCCTCGCTGAAAATTATGACTTGTCGACAAACGCTGCCAGACGCGATACTCTTTGAGTTTTGTTTTCAATTGGTTAAAAAAAGGATCGAAGATTAGAAAGATTAGCTTTTTTCTTTGAATTGGGAACTTAAAGTGGATTCAAATTATAAACTTAAAAGTTTGCAAAATAAATATGTGGATTGAACTAAAGTGGACTACTCTAAATCTCATAAGGAGGCTATACATTGTATTACACTCAATGGAAGCCCAGAAAAATAAAAAAAATTTTTTTAATTTTATTGCAAAAATGGTTCAAAAAATGATCTTAGATTATCATTGAATTTTAAAAGAATTTTTCGTCAACGGACCCTGGGTGCTGGCCTTAAAGGGTTAAAATTAATTTAAACTTGAATTTTGAGTTTTGACTTCTTAAATTGATTTCTGATTTGAATTTGACTTTCTAAGATTTCAGATGATTTTTAGTTCTCCTACGATTTAAAGTAAATTTAAATGACTTTAGGAGAATCTCAGTGACTTTGTGTGACCTTAAATGGTATCACATGACTTCAAGATTTGCTTATTTATTTAAAGTCGTGTAAAATCTGATTTAAATTTGTCTTCCTGAGACTTCAGATGATTTTAAGTCCTCACGATTTAAAGTCAATTTAAATGACTTTAGGAAAATTCTAGTAATTTCACAAGACTTTTAGTTTTTTTTTTTAAACTAATTTCAAAACTTGACTTCTGATTTTGAACTTCTTAAATCTTATGTAAATTTTACTTTCTAAGATTTCAAATGATTTTAAGTTCTCATACGATTCAAAATAAATTTAAATAACTTTAGGAGAATTGCAGTGACTTTGTGTGACATTAAATGGCTTCACGTGACTTTAAGATTTGCTTATTTATTTAAAGTTGTGTTAAATCTGATTTAAATTTGACTTCCTTAAACTTCAGATGATTTTAAGTCCTCATGATTTAAAGTCAATTTAAATGACTTTAGGAAAATTCCAGTAACTTCACATGACTTCTAGTTTGTTTTTAAAATAAATTTCAAAACTTGACTTCTGATTTCTAACTTCTTAAATCTGATGTAAATTTTACTTGCTAAGATTTCAGATGATTGTCAGTTCTCATATGATTTAAAGTAAATTTAAATGACTTTAGGAGAAGTTCATCGAAGGGTTAACCACTATTGAATTCAGGTGTACACTTGTTCTTTAATTCTTTTGAATTCACCTCGAATTTTTTGATTTCTTTTGAATTCATCTTGAATTCTTTGAATTCGTTTGAAATCACCTTTTAGTCTTATTTTAAATTATTTTGAATTCACCTTGAATTCTTTTTAATTCGTCTTATATTCTTTGAATTCTTTTGAATTCATTTTGCATTTTTGAATTATTTGTTTAAATTCATCTTGTATTCTTATTTTAAATTCTTTAAATTATTTTGAATTAAACTTGAGTTCTTCTGAATTCCTTTGAATTCTTTTTAATTCCATTTAATTTTTTTGAATTCTAAGAATTCTTTGAATTCGCCTTGAATTTTTTTTGAATTCACCTTGAATTCTGTTGAATTTATCTTGTATTCTTTGAATTATTTTGGATTAATCTTTTATTCTTTGAATTCTTTTGAATTCTATGAATTCTTTGAAATCACCTTGAATTTTTTTGAATTTACCTTGAATTATTTTAAATTCACCTTAAATTTTTTAGAATTCATCTTGTATTCTTTGACTTCTTTTGAACTAATTCTGTAATTTTGAACTATTTTTTAAATTTACCTTGTCTTCTTACTTTAAATTCTTTGAATTATTTTAAATTCACCTTGACTTCGTTGAATTGTTTTGAATTCACCTTGAATTCGTTTAAATTCACCTTCAATTCTATGTATTCTTTGAATTCTTTTGAATTCTTGAATTTAAGTGTGCATCAAAATTGCTAGTGACCCCTCGAATTTCAGTGACTTTATGTGACCTTCAGTGGCTTCAAATGACTTCAAGATTTGCTTCTTTATTTAAAATAATGTTAAATCTGATTTATATTTGACTTCCTGAGACTTCAGATTATTTTGTCATCACATGATTTAAAGTCAATTCAAATTTTTTCAAGGGGTTTCAAGTAACTTTACATGGCTTCTAGTTTCTTCGTATGATTCCGTTTGACTTGATGAGTTTTTAATGAACTTTAAAATGCTTAGTATGATTTACAGTCAATTCAAGTGGCTTCAAAAGAATTCCAGTAATTTCACATGACTTCTGGTTTTTTCGTATGACTCAATTTCACTTCTTGAGACTTTAATATAAATTTACAAGATCCAAAATGATTTCAAATCAATTTAAGTGGCTTCGAGAGAATTTATCTGACTGGAAGTGACTTTGTGTAACTTAATATGACTTCTAGTGATTTTAAATAACGTAACGAGTAATGAGGTATGTATATTGACTACAATTCTTATCACTTCGAGTGCCTCCAGGTCATTTGAAGTGATTCAAAATCACTTTAAGTTCTCAGGATAAACTCAAGTGACTTCATGAGACTTCACATGATTTAAAGTCAATTCAAATGGCTTCTAGTGAATTCCGGTAGCTTTAAATAGCTTCAAATATATTCAAATATATTCAAATATATTTAATCATAAGTCTTCACAAAGTTTAAAGTCAATTTAAATGACTTCAAGTAAATTCTGGTAACTTGAAGTAGTTTCAAGTCAGAGTTGCTATAGAAGTCAAATTTCAAAGTTTCAAGTCTTTTCCATATGCCAATTTAAATGGCTTCCAATGAATTCCAGTGGCTTTAAATAGCTTCATACATATTCCAATATATTTAATCATAAGTCTTCACAAGTTTTAAAGTCAATATAAATGGCTTCAAGTGAATTCTGGTCAATTCCATATTCTATGTGTCACAAACTAATTGGCCAACCATTTCTGAATATTAAACCATCAATGCCCATTAATTTGCATTTTTAAAATTCTCAGCCGAAAACTAAAATAATTATTAAGGCTTTAAAGAAGGTGCAGCTAAAAAAATTCCAGTCATTTTGTTTTGAAATTCCTTGATTTTTCCAGGTTTTCCAAAACTTTTTCAAAATTCCTTGACATTTCCAGGTTTTCTAGGTTTGCAGCAACCCTGCAAGTGTATTTAAGTGCCTTCATAAGACTTCACATAATTCAAAGTCAATTTCAGAACTGATTTCCTCTATATTCCTATTTCGCAAAATTTCCGTCATTCTCCCAAAAAAATGGACCTACTATCGCTGCACTTGTCATAATGTTAAAAATTGAAATTTCTCATATCCGTCTGGTAACTACAGCTCTGAATCAGTCCTCTCGAGATTTTGCTCTCCCACGAGAGTTCGAAAGGAAACGTAAGGAAAATAAGAGACTTTTACGTCGCTCTGCAGAAGGAGAACGACTGCGCTCCTTTAGTTATATTGCCCTGGCTTCGATTTATGAAATTTTTCCCCTTGAACAAACTTCACGAGTGAACTTTTCAATCAGAAAAAAAAGGTTGTACCCTGAAAAAAGAGGTACTTGACCTCATCAGGCAGGAGTTTTAAAATGCACATTTTCCCAAGGAGAGTTAATTATTCCTGTATCTGAATTCAAGAGGTCATTTCGCGTGACCATCTTGAGCCGCACCACCCTCTTTTTTTCTATTTACCCAAGGACAATTTTCGGGGTTTAGCCTGCACCCTCGAGATCCTCCGGCACGAGGGTTGATCTCTCCTTTCTCTTTCGAGTGTCGAGAGCTTTTATTTATTTTGGAATGCCCCCGCCGCGACAATGGTAATCAAGATCCATTGTACTGAGCGAATGGGGAATGCAAGCCGGGAATTGTGGAAGGGGAGACACATAACTTGGAACTACGCGATACAAATAGGAATATCCACTCGTGCAGGAAGAGGCGAACCCGCGGACTCTGGGGGTTTGGCGAGCCGATGCACCGAATTATTGGTTCAATAATGGGGTGTGGTAGGGTTCGATAGCGAGGATATGCAAGCGATGGCGTCGGATGAGTCATACCCATAGTTTTTACGAGAGTTGGAGACAGGATAAATTTAACCTTTGCCCTCAATGGGTTATAATTGGCGATGACGGCTCGTCAACTGATCTAAAATCGTTGCCAGGTTTTGGCAGAAACTCGAAACCTTTCCTTTGTCACTTTTATCATCAGGAATTGAAAACCACTCCATTGTGTTGGATATCCCCAGGGATAATTAATTCCCATTCAAAACTCCACATGAACTCGAAATCCTTTTCTTCATATGAACTCGAAATCTTTTTCTCCAACCCTTTACGTTTACAATAACGAAATCTGCCAAATTGTTCTTTTTGCCGGATCAGTATAACTGATCCAGTTACTTTCGAATCTACGGATCCAATTTTCTCTCTCCATCCGGAGGTATTAACGTTTAGGGGAATCGGAGCAAATCACCGTTGCGTCCGGCGCTTCGCCAATTCGATTCAATTAACAAGGTGCCTCTCTAATTCGTAATACTCGCACCTACGAAGGGAATCGAAGGCGAGGGATAATGAGAGCTGGAGAGAGTAATGCGAGGTTCCGTAATTCTATTTCGTGTGATATATGTGACCATCTAACCCCGGCGTTCCATTGTACTCGCACTGTCGCGATATTACCCTAACGGGCCATAATTACGTCATCGTCATTGTCTCCGAATATTTGCTCCGAATGCCACGGCAGCTCCGGCAACAATTCTCGATACTATTGCATTTCCTTCGTATACAACATTGTTGCTTGATATCTATTCATTGGTGAAAGATGAGTTCATTGACACTATTCAAATGACTGAGAGAGTTCAAATGACTTCTTGTGTTTTCCAGTAACTTCAAAAGACTCAAAGTCTCACTTCAAATGATTTAAGATCAATTTAAATTGATTCAAGTAAAGTGACTTTATTAGACTCTTAAAAATAAAAATATTTTTAGTTTCTTTCAGTTTTTATTGGAACATAGGTGCATTATATTGCTGTCTACAGTTTATACTCTACATAGAAAAATGATTATAGTTTGTGTCAATGTTTTGTTTAAATTTCGTCTAATTTCCAATTTTAATATTAAGTGTATTTTTACATTTTTAAAATTTTAATAGTTTTATAGAAGGTCGGATTGTGTAAGGTGAGAGGATTAATATTTTGCAGAAGTAAATGATTTCAAAAGTTTCATTAGTGAAATTGTTATTTCATGAAAGTGTGAATATAAGAATGTTGTAAATATTTTGTAATGAGAGAAATGTAATACGATTCTATGATTATTATTTATGGAAAGTGTATGATTTCAAAAATGTATTTTGTGAAATTGTTATGTAATGACTTTTTTATGTAATAACGTTTTAAATTTATTTTAATGGAATCAACGAAATGAAAATAGATTTCAATAATGTTTGCTAATATTGATGTGTCATGTGTTCAGAAAGAAATATTTTGCGGCGTTTTTGATATCCTTGTTTCTTTGGAGGGTTTGTTTGTTTGATAATCAAACTAAAGAATATTGCCCTATTTCGTTTTAATTTTTTTTTCGTTTCTAAGATGTGTAACGATTATTTTAAGATGAAAAGAAGATAAAAAATTTTATCTTAAGATTTTTTAAATAAAAAATAATATAAAAAATTTATCTTAAAATTTTTATGATAAAAAAGAAGATAAAAAAAATTATCCTTAAATTTTTAAGATAAAAAAGAAGATAAAAAAATTGTATCCTCAAATTTTTAAGATAAAAAAGAAACAAATCGCTAGGTCCATTTCTGAAAAAAAATTATTTTCAACCCTTTTTTAAATATTTTGAAAAAAAATTGATTTCAACACTTTGTTAAAATATTTGGAAAAAAATTTATTTCAACACTTTTTCCAAATATTTTGTTATTTTTTTGCAAATTAGTATACTTGTTCTTTTTAGGATTATTATTTTTTTTCATTTCCGATAGACTATTTTAAAGCAAACACTAAACAAATTGCCAAGCCGATTTTTAACAATAATCACTGTTAAAATTTTTTTAAAAATCTGTTTTACAAGAAAGTTTCACTTATTGTTGAATACAAAAATTAATCTGTATTACTAATATCACACATTATCACAATATACTTATGTTTGTAAGTATAAGTATTTTGTGATATTAATAATAGAGTTCAATTTTTCACATACAATTAAATATACGAAATTACATGTAAAAAGCCAAATTTAAAATTAAATTGAGTCTGCACTCAATTTAATTTTAAATTTGGGTATTGAATATTCAGGGTGTTGGAAGCAAGTTAGGGAAAATCTGGAAATCAGGGAAGGTCAGGCAATTTTTTTCTCAGGGAAAGTTAGGGATTTTTAAAAAATGCATAAGTCAGGAAATTTCTATAAGAGCAACTTTATAACCACTAAGAATAATAAATTTTACAACTTTTAATTTTTAAATAAAATCTAAAAGATTTGAAATCTGGTCTTTAAATATTGGTTAAATATTGGTCAGGGAAAATTAAAAATTGATCAAGGAAAAATCACGAAAAAGTCAGAGAATTTTGCAAATGAAGTTTTGTGGCCACCCTGATATTGACTTTTTTGTACGACTAAGAACCATTCATGATAGAAAAATAAATTTTCTTAACAGTACCAAAGTCTGGGGCTTAATGTATCTGTATGAAATATTTCTTTGATTAATAATTTAATCAATAAAGCAAATAAAAATTATAATTATTTGCAAAAACGGCTCAAACATGAAATACTTACCTAACTTTCACTTTCCGGCTCTTTAGAGACAAAGATACTCAACAAAAAAAGAGGGAGAAAAAGATAAGAAATAGTCAACTTGTTTAAACATAAACATAATCATAAACATAAATATTTTGATTAAAAAAAATTCAAAATATTTTTTAAAAAATATTTATATTATTTTTTTTAAATGGTCGTAGCTATCTTTTTCTTTTTGGTCTTAAAATAATCTTTACACGCCTAAAAATGGGGAAAAAAATTAAAACTAAAGAGGGCAAGATTCTTTAGGTTAAGTTTAATCGAGACTAGCCGTGTTATGAATTCTAGTGACTTGAACACTGTCAGCGAGTCACTTTTTTTCACTTCTGGTCTTTTAGTCACTTTTTCTGAATTTGGTAACTTTTTCCACTTTTTAGAAAATTTTAGTCACTTTTCTCACTTTTTTTGTTTAAAATAGAAATCATTTTTTTTAAGTTCGTTCTGCGGTGAAACTTATGGCCAGGCTGAAATGTAATTTTGTTTGTCACATTATAAAAGTTTATCCTATTCCCCTTTTTTACCTATGGTCCCTCTATTATTCTAAAACGCCCCTATATTTGAGAATTTTATTCCCGCTCCCCCTTTTTTCCTTTTTTTTATTCAATGTTCCAATTAATTTTCCAAGAATTATGAGAAGGAGAAACTTAGGATGTTCAAAAACTCTTTTAACGTTTTCTGAAATTTTCCACAATTTCCAAATTTTTAAATGTTCCTAACTCTTCTGTAACCGACTGAAATTTTCTACTTTCATCCCCCAAAATCATTTAGAATTCTCCAAAATCTAAAAACCTCTAAAATCTAGAATCCTCCAAAATCTAGAAGACTTGAAAAATCTTCTAAAATTCTACAAAATCTTCAAAACTTATTTAACATTTGATAAAATTCTTCCGACAATTCTACATAGTCCCCCATAGTCTTCCAGAATCGTCCAGGCTCATTCAAGATCCTTAAAATTTTTTTTAAATTTTACATAATTTTCAACCAAATTTTCGAATTTTTTTAGAATTCTCTAGAATTTCAGACTGATCTTCCAGACTCTCTCAAAGACTTCTTAATGTTCAAAAAAAATTTCGAAATATTATAAATTGTTCCAGAATCTTCTAAAATCTTCTAAAATCTTCTGAACTCTTCCATAAGCTTCTAAAATCTTCTAAATGTTTCCAGAATTCTTCAATTTTTCTAAATGTTTTCAGAATTCTTCAATTCTTCTTCAATTGAAGAATTCTTCAGAATTATAGAATTCTTCAATTCTGAAGAATTCTATAATTCTGAAGAATTGAAGAATTCTTCAGAATTGAAGAATTATTCAATTTTGCAATCTTTTTCAAAGTCTATAAGATACCTGAAATTTTCTCAACTCTTTTGGAATCTTCCAAACTAATTTGAGATCTCTAAAAAAAATTTTAAAATATTCGAGCTTGTTCCGGAATCTTTTGCAATCTTCTAGATTCTTCCATAATCTTTTACAGTTTTTTGGGTTCCCTTATAATAATTTTATAAAATCTTAAAGAAGATTCTAAAATTTTTTAATATTCTAGAGTGTTATTTTAATATGTGATACATATATGATTATATGATATAATATGTGATCTTATAATAATCTTGTAAGATCTTAAAGAATATACTAAAAATTTTTAATAAGCTAGAGTGTTTCAAATTCTTTTAGGCCTCAAGAATATTCTCTATCAAAGTTTTTAATAAGCTAGAGTGTTTCAAATTCTTCTAGAAGCTTCAAGAATATTCTTTATCAAAGTTTTTCGAAAATCTAGAAAAAAAAAGATCTGGAAGAGACTAAAAGGTTTTAGAAATTTATGGCTGAATTCAAAAGATTCTTGAGGATACTGAAAAATTCTGAAACAGGCTAGAATATTTTTGAAAATTATAAAAGATGTTGGGGTGTATTTGAAAGGTTTAGAAAATTTTAGAAGACATTGAAAAATTCTGGATATCTCTCTGATAGTACAAAAGAAAGATTTTAGAAGGTCCTAGAAAATTCTTGATGATTTAAGGATTTTGAGGGATTTCAGAAGATTTAATGAATCTACAAGTATTTGAAAAATTGAAAATAGGTACCTAGAAGATTCTAAAATGTTCTCGAATGTTATAAGATAGAAGATTTTATAAAGGATTTTATAAAGCCCTTAAGAGTTCCAAAGATTTTGAAAGTCAAGAAATTTGTAGAGTATTGTTTAGATTCTAGACAGGAAACCGCTCTGATCTCTTACGCAATAAAGTACCTAAATTATTTTTGATCACTTCTTAAATTTATTTTTAGTGTTATTCATTGCTAAAGGGCTTATTATTTGACTTGTATTGAGAAAATAGAAATTTGTTGGTCACTTAAAAAAAAATGTCCAACTTTTTTCATTCTTGAACGTCGCTGGCAAGCCTAGTTGAATGACTTCAAGTGTTTCCACATTGCTCCAACTGCCTTGAATTCAAATAACTTGAACGACTTTTAAAGACATCAGAACTCCTCTATATCTGACTTCACAATTTTTGTACCCCTCGAAAATTTCCATAGGTTTTCAGTGCCCAGAATCAATATAAAATTCATCCTCGAAATCAAAGGAAATTGTTGCAGATATGAATTAGAAATAGGCTCTTGCCCCTCTTGTCTGGTTTCCTTTCCGCTTTCCGTGCAATATAAAGTCGCTATCAACTGGGAATGTAGAGTGCAGTTAATTAGCCAGAGTTAAAAGCTCGGCTTAAATGACCCATTCAAGGTTCGCCCAGCTATATATATATATGAGTCCGCAGCTCTTTCTGTCTCGTCCCCATCCCAATCTTCTCTTCTCTCGCTACAAAATATCCTGTGCAGACTGTACTTTTAACAGAATCTCAAGTGCCATCGGTTTCTCTCTCTTTCTCTCCTCTTTCGAAGAAAGTACCGGTGTCTAAATGAAATCCATTAAGAGTTCAACTACGAGCAATGTTCGAGTTGAAGCTTAATGAAAAATCATTACGATATCAAGGAGAATTTACCAGTGGATCGAACAACCCAGCGACCAATGGGAATGCCTTTGATCCCAGGAGCTTGATTCCGGACGGAAGTTATCCTCCGAGATCCGTCAGAAGTCCATTCTCTTCATCCTGTCTTCCCTGTTTCTGGACAAGGGTGAGAAGAGACTTCCGATATGAGGGAAGCTCACTCCATCCGACCCATGCTTCACTTGCAACTCCAGGACCCCTTCAGATCAAATTAGACCTCAAGCCGACTTGCGTTGATTAGCCAGGTTCATTGTTTTCATTAAAAAATATAGAATTTTCTTTGGATTTGTTTTCTGAAACTGAAAATCAATATCCTAGGATTTGTTCAAGATCCGAGGTTTTGTGTTCTGTTCCAGATCTTAGGTTTTGTTTTTTGTTCAAGATCCTAGGTTTTGTGTTTTGTTCAGGATTCCAGGTTTTCTTCAAGATTTTAGGTTATGTGTTTTGTTCACGATCCTAGATTTTGTTTAAGATCCTAGGTTTTTTTTTCAAGATCCTAGGCTTTGTATTTTGTTCAAGACCCTAGGTTTTTTCAAAATCGTAGGTTTCATTTTTTGTTCAAAATCCTAGGTTTTGTGTTTTGTGCAGGATCCTAGTTTTTATTGAAGGTCCTAGGTTTTATTAAAGACCTTAAGTTTTTTTCAGGATCCTAGTTTTTGTTCAAGATCCTAGGTTTTGTTAACGACCCAAGGTTTTTTTCAAGATCCTAGGTTTTGCTTTTTGTCCAAGATCCTAGGTTTCCTTCAAGATCCTAGGTTTTGTGTTTTGTTCAAGGTCCTAGGTTTTGTATTTTGTTCAAGATCCTAAGTTTTCTTCAAAATCCTAGGTTTTGTGTTCTGTTCAGGATCCTAGTTTGTGTTCAAGATCCTAGGTTTTGTGTTTTGTTCAAGATCCTAGGTTGTATTCAAGATCCTAAGTTTTGTGTTTTGTTCAGGATCCTAGATTTTGTATTCTGTTCAAAATCCTAGGTTTTCTATAAGATCCTAGGTTTTGTGTTTTGTTCAGGATCCTAAGTTTTCTTCAAGATCCTAGGTTTCGTTAACGACCCTAGGTTTTTTTTCAAGATTCTAGGTTTTGTTTTTCGTTCAAGATCCTAAGTTTTCTTCAAAATCCTAGGTTTTGTGTTTTGTTCAGGATCCTAGTTTTTGTTCCAGATCCTAGGTTTTGTGTTTTGTTCAAGATCCTAGGTTTTATTCAAGATCTTGGGTTTTGTATTCTGTTTAAAACCCTAGGTTTTCTACAAGATCCTAGGTATTTTTTTGTTCCAGATCCTAGGTTTTCTTCAAGATTCTAGGTTTTCTTCAAGATTCTAGGTTTTCTTCAAGATTCTAGGTTTTGTGCTTTTAACAATATCCTGGGTTTTATTTTTTGTTCAAGATCCTAGATTTTATGTTTTGTTCAAGATCCTAGGTTTTGTTCAAAATTCTAGGTTTGCTTCAAGATCCCAGGTTTTATATTTTGTTCAAAATCATACGCTTTGTATTTTGATCAAGATGCTAGATTTTCTTCAAGATCGTAGGTTTTGTTTTTTGTTAAAAATCCTAGGTTTTGTGTTTTGTTCAAGATCCTATGTTTTGTTCAAGATTTTAGGTTTTGTGTTTTGTTCAAGATTCTAAATTTTCTTTAAGATCCCAGGTTTTCTGTTTTGTCTAGATCAAAAGTTTGTGTTTTGTTCAAGATTCTATGTTTTCTTCAAGATCTTAGGTTTTGTGTTTTCTTCAAGATCCTAGGCTTTGTTCAAGATTCTAGGTTTCTTCAAGATACCAGGTTTTGTATTTTGTTCAAGATCCTATGTTTTGTGTTTTAAAAAAGATCCTAGGTTTTCTTTAAGATTCTAGGTTTTGTTTTTTGTTAAAGATCCTAGGTTTTGTGTCTTGTTCAAGATCCTTTTTTTTTCAAGATCCTAGGTTTTCTTTAAGATTCTAGGTTTTGTTTTTTGTTAAAGATCCTAGGTTTTGTGTCTTGTTCAAGATC
>JBAGKK010000304.1:65415-80087 GCA_037177015.1 Euceroptres primus | reverse complement strand
CTTTTTTTTCAAGATCCTAGGTTTTCTTTTTTGTTAAGGGTCCTAAGTTTTGTATTTTGTTCAAGATTCTATGTTTTATTCAAGATCCTAGGACTTCTTCAAGATTCTAGGTTTTCTTCAGATCCCAGGTTTTGTATTTTGTTCAAGATCCTAAGTTTTTTTCAAAATCCTAGGTTTTGTGTTTTGTTCAGGATCCTAGTTTTTGTTCAAGATCCTAGGTTTTGTGTTTTGTTCAAGATCCTAGGTTTTATTCAAGATCTTAGGTTTTGTATTCTAGGTTTTCTACAAGATCCTAGGTTTTGTGTTTTGTTCAGGATCCTAAATTTTGTTCAAGATCTTAGGTTTTGTTAAAGAATCTAGGTTTTTCAAGATCTTAGGTATTTTTTTGTTCTAGATTCTAGGTTTTCTTCAAGATTCTAGGTTTTGTGCTTTTAACAAGATCCTGGGTTTTATTTTTTGTTCAAGATCCTAGATTTTTTGTTTTGTTCAAGATCCTAGGTTTTGTTCAAGATTTTAGGATTTTGTTTTTTTCAAGATTCTAAATTTTCTTTAAGATCCCAGGTTTTCTGTTTTGTTGCAGATCCAAATTTTTTTATTTTGTTCAAGATTCTATGTTTTCTTTAAGATCTTAGGTTTTGTGTTTTCTTCAAGATCCTAGGCTTTGTTCAAGATTCTAGGTTTTCTTCAAGATACCAGGTTTTATGTTTTGTTCAAGATCCTATGTTTTATGTTTTGTTCAAGATTTTAGGTTTTCTTCAAGGTCCTAGGTTTTTTCAAGATGCTAGATTTTGTTTAAGATTCTAGGTTTTCTTGAAGGTTCCAGGTTTTGCGTTTTATTCAAGATTCTAGATTTTGTTCAAGATCCTAGGTTTGGTATTTTGTTCAAGATTCTATGTTTTTTTCAAGATCCTATGTTTTGTGCTTTGTTCAGGATTCTAGGTTTTCTTCAAGATTTCAGGTTTTGTGTTTTGTTCAAGATCCTAGGTTTTCTTCAAGATCCTAGGTTTTGTTCAAGATTCTAGGTTTCCTTCAAGATCCCAGGTTTTACATTTTGTTCAAAATCATATGTTTTGTATTTTGATCAAGATGCTAGATTTTCTTCAAGATCGTAGGTTTTATTTTTGGTTAAAAATCCTAGGTTTTGTGTTTTGTTCAAGATCCTAGGTTTTGTATTTTGTTCAAGGTCCTAGGTTTTGTGTCTTGTTCAAGATCCTTGGTTTTTTTCAAGATCCTAGGTTTTCTTTTTTGTTAAAGATCCTAGGTTTTGTGTTTTGTTAAAGATCCTAGGTTTTCTTCAAGGTCCTAGGTTTTGTGTTTAGTTCAAGATCCTAGGCTTTGTTCGAGATTCTAGGTTTTCTTCAAGATCCCAGATTTTGTGTCTTGTTTGAGATCCTAGGTTTTGTTTTGTTCAAGATTTGTTTTGTTGTTTTGTTTTGTTCAAGATCTTAGGTTTTCTTCAAGGTCCTAGGTTTTGTGTTTTGTTCAAGATTCTAGGTTTTCTTCAAGATTCCAGGTTTTGCGTTTTAATCAAGATCCTAGGTTTTGTATTGTGTTCAAGATTCTAGGTTTTTTTTCAAGATCCTAAGTTTTGTATTTTGTTCAGGATTCTAGGTTTTCTTCAAGATTTCAGGTTTTGTGTTTTGTTCAAGATCCTAGGTTTTATTCAAGATCCTAGATAAGTCATCCTGCTCTCCAGGATTGTAGTTTAATGACCCTGGGTCAGTGTTGGAAATTATTTTCTCACCGAGTGGTAGAAACAAGACATGGGAACATGGTGGGGTCAGAGGTGAGGTGCTGACAGACCGTAGGTTGGATCGAGTAACAACCTGTCCAGCGAAGAGGCTGAAAACGTCGTGTGGAACTGGCGGTAACGATCTTCAAAGGCGCCTTTGCTGCACCTTTCGAGATGCTGACTACAACCTTCACGGAAGAACACGTCCGCGACTCGCTCGCGTTTGTAGAGTGGCGTGCCACCGAGTACAACGAACACATTGTTAACGAGCCCTGGGAGACTGCTCTTTGACGTGACGCATTAACGTCGCTTTAAGTGCCACCGACTCTCAAGGTCAATCATCCAAAGGAAAAAAAAAAATAATTACCTGTACAAAAGTTCTATGAAAAAGGTGGATAATCAGGGTTTCTTGTATGGACATCCAGACAGGGGTTAGCAACTGGTGAATCTGCCTCCTGAAATCACTTGAAGTCTCATAAAGTTCAATTGAAGTCACGTGGAATCATTGTAGTCATTTGAAGTCACGTGGAATTATTGTAGTCATTTGAAGTCACTTGGAATCATTGTAGTCTTTTGAAGTCACTTGGAATCATTATAGTCATTTGAAGTCACTTGGAATCAGTCAAATCAATGTAGAACCACTTGAAGTCTCGTAAAGTCACTTGATGTCTTTTAAAGCCTTTTAAAGTGGTTTTAAATCACGTGGTCCAGAGATCATAGTTCCCTATTTCCGGTTTTCCCTATTGCTCCCTCCTCCTATTATTCTCTAAATCCCTTAAAATCACATTTTTAGAGTTTCATTCCTTTTCCCCTCTTTTTTCTTCTTTTTGTATTCAAAGTTCTGACTAATTTTCCAAGAATTACGAGAAATAGGAACATGTGACATTCAAAAACTCTTTTAATGTTTTCTCAAATTTCCTATAATGTTTTTGGAAGATTTTGGAAGGATTAGGAAGTCTCTGGGAGACTCTAAAACACTCAAAAATATAGATTGTGGAGAGCTTTTTGGGATTTCAAAATATTTAATGAATCTACAAGTTTTCAGAAAATTGAGAATATTCTAGATGATTCAAAAAGTTTTTTTAAATTTCCAGAAATCAAGAAGATTTCTAGAAAATTCTAGATGATTCGAAAAGTTTCTTGAAACCATAAGTCAAGAATGATTTTAGAAAACTCTAGATGATTCGAAAAGTTTCTTGAAATTTCCATAAGTCAAGAAGGATTCTAGAAAATTCTGGATGATTCGAAAAGTTTCTTGAAATTTCCATAAGTCAAGAAGGATTCTAGAAAATTCCAGAGCATTTCAAATATTCTGAAAGTTTAGAAATTTGAGGAGTTTTTATTAAATTATAAGATTTGTTTGTTTATTTTGTTTGTTTAAGATTCTGGAGAATTGCAGCTTCTATGATATTTTTGAAAGAAAAAACTTCCCCATTTATTAAAAAAAATGCCTTTTTTTGAAAAAGAAATTCCCTATCATCCCTGAAATTGATCTGCTGAACCACTGGGATCCCTGAGTGGGCTTTTCTGAAGTCACTTGGAGTCTCATGAAGTCAGTCCAAGTTATTTAAAGCCACATGAATTCATTAGATGCCAGTTGAAATCGAGAGCTGCTCTCGAGCTCTCGATCACCATAGGTGGGTAAAACCGTACGCACGGGTCTATAATAAGCTGTTTTACGCACTAATATGGGTGTGAAAACGAATTTTACGCACACTGTGTCAAAAATACCTTTTAAGGCACTTAAAATGCGTGTAAAATGCGCTTTTAACACGCCCATATTATTAGAACTGTAACCGTTTTACGCACTAATATGGGTGTGTAAAAACGAATTTTACGCACACTGTGTGAAAAATACCTTTTAAGGCACTTCAAATGCGTGTAAAATGCGTTTTTAACACACTTATATTAGTGAGTGTCAAAAATACCTTTTAAGGCACTTAAAATGCGTGTAAAATGCGTTTTTAACACACCCATATTAGTGGGTCTGTAATAAGCCGTTTTACGCACTAATATGGGTGTGTAAAAACGCATTTTACGCACACTGTGTCAAAAATACTTTTTAAGGCACTTCAACTGACTTTACGTCACCTGAAGTTGTGTAAAGTTACTTGAAATAAGAACTAAAATCAATATGAAGACATGAGAATGACAACTCGGTAAAGACCATTCAGAGTTGGCCCTTGCACAACGGGCCAACTTAAGTAACTCTGTTACTTAAGGGCCAATTTTGAATGGTCTTTACTGAGTTGTCATTCTCATGTCCTCCACATGAATCTATTGATTATTGGAAT
This sequence comes from Euceroptres primus, assembly GCA_037177015.1. Lineage (NCBI taxonomy): Eukaryota > Metazoa > Arthropoda > Insecta > Hymenoptera > Figitidae > Euceroptres > Euceroptres primus. The sequence continues at coordinate 76,061 of JBAGKK010000304.1, read as the reverse complement.
AAACTTTGAATACTTTGAATAAATTTTTTTAAAAACTTTGAAAAAACTTTGAATAAACAATTTTGAATGGTCTTTAACGAGTTGTTATTTTCATGTTCTTCATATGTATCCATTGGTTATTTGAATAAACTTATAGGCTTTCAAAGTGATATAAAATCACTTGAATTCGCTTAAAGTCTCATGATGCCACTTGAAGTAATTGAAAATCACTTTAAGACACTGTACACTCGATAAATCAATTTTTAATTCATCAGCATCTACATAGTCTTTTCCTATTATTTTCAAATGGATAATCATCATCAAAATTGATGACGATTTCCAGCAATAATAGGTTCCTGGTCCAGCTCGAGGTCCAATTGCTCCAGGACGAGAAGCTGTGCCTGATATCATCAGAAAAAAAAGAAATGTGATAAAGAAAAGAATCAGGACAATGGCGCGTTAACGATAGGCCATGACGGAGCGAGGTTAACACTCTTGAGATGTTATGCTCGCTTTCAATCTACGATGATGGGGTGTCAGCCATTCATGGAGTAGCATGAGTTTGCATTCTGCCAGTCTGGAAGGAAGCTATTCCTCTTGAAAGATTTGATATTATACTCAAGAAACCAAACAAAAAACATTCTTAATTTGCAAACGAAATTGCTTCTTTAAGGAGTTGGAGCCCACAATATCGGGCAGCATATTTCACCTTGGATTTTGAAGAAGCACCTGTTGTGAAATCTGCCTAAACCGCAAAATCCCTGTAAATCCCTCTAGTGTAATCTGACCACTGAAAAGGTTTCAGGATGGTGTCGAAGGGTAAAGATGCGAGAAGGCAAGGGTTGAAATCCAGTAGGATCCACTAGATGTGTTTAGTACGTTGTCAGTCTAACAAGCTTTGAAAGCTTCACAGGTCAAGAGCTTCTGTTAATGTGCTCGAGGTGGAAAGGACCTGTATGTTTCAGAACAGTAACACCAACATCCATTAGCAACTTGCCATGTTGTCAAACACGAAACAAAAGCCTTCTCTATGAATTTACCTCTACCAATATACCTTTTCAAGTTAAACAAATATACCTTTTTCAATATACCTTCTCAAGTGAAACATCACTTTCAAGTATTTAAACAATATTTTAAATTTCTCGCTCGTGAGCAACTTCGTCATTAAATGACTGCCTGGTAACCTCGGCGGGTTTAATTACATAGGCAAATAATCTGGAACCGGTAGAGTTAATTAGATAATTAAAACTTGAAGGGAAACTACTTCTAGCAACAAGATTGACGGGAACTGTATTGAAGGTTTACATTATAAGTACATGTATCCCAGTAGTGTAAGTTAAAGGTTACGCATCACTGAACCGGTTGTCAATTGTTGAAGGTCGTTAGTGGAAATTCTCTCGAGGACTCACTCGGTTGTTTTTTTTTACCTCTCGTTCCCTGAATCAGCCAGAATTTCTTGAAAATATTCGGCGTATGTGGGAACGGGATTTGTTGCTCCAGTTTCACTAGTAAAATTGGAAAGCTTGATGGCATACTTTTCACACACGATTCACTCGAGTTGCAAAAAAAAAAGTATGAGTGGTTACTGGGAAACCAGAAACGGGCCAAGAGATTTCCCAGGGACGCATGGGTACCAATTATATAGAATGGGATTTCTCGCTCGAGTGATAATTACGATCGAGGTCTGGTTGCTCCAGTTGGCAACCAGGAGTCTGGATTTATTTCCCTATTGAAAACCATGATCTGCTTTTTCAAAAAGCAAACTCTTTCTTGTCTCCCACTACGTCAAAGCAAAATCCGTGATGATATTCTACTTTGCAATCGGGTTCGCCGGGCAGTGGATTAGTTGGCGTTCATTCGAATTGTTTACGCAGGCTGCGGGGGAACGATGATGCCAGCAATGCTAAGTGTGCCAGAACTTTCCTTTCTCTGAGTAAACTTTAACGAATCCTTTCGCTGCTTTATGAACAAAACCCTCCCGAGAGGGTGGCTAAGTCGTTTTAGTCGGAAGCATTACCTGCCGCGAGCAAACTTTTCCTCACGCTGACAGTTTCCAATTGAAAGTGTCAATTTAACAGCAAAGAGCTTCTATATTTATTCCTTACTATCCCGAAACTTGAAATTTTTCCCTGAATTTCATTTTGCTTCGCAATAACTCCCTCTTCCAAATCCTCTAATTCCCTTACTGAATAATTATCCCTTCTCGAGGCCGGCAGCAACTAAGCCTCTTGGATATCCGCTTTGTCGAGATTCCAGAATTCTGTCAACTCCGAAAGAACTAAGCTTCCTGAAAACTAAAAACTTCTTATTAAATACTAAAGCTTCCAAAAAAATTTCTAAACACCTTATTCCTTATATTAACCCTTGAAGCGTACTCGGGGTCTCCTGGTACTCTAAGCATTTTTTGAAGTACACCACGCTTCTGTATGCTAAACAAAATTTTAGCTTAAAATGTTGAAAATTAAAAAAGTTATGACTTTTTATCAGGGTGGTCGCTGGACTGGGAAACCGGGAAATGACCGGGAATGTTACTTTTTGAAACAAATAAAAATGTTCGCCCTAAAAACATTAATCACTAGGTCTTAGTTGAAAAACCTCCATTTGTACTTCTTCAATAATATAAAGTATTTTAATGTTAAATTAAAAAGAAATTCATGTTTGTATATTCAGAATATTAAATAGAAAACATTTTAAGACTTTTGAAACCCATTGTATTAACTGTTATTTACTGGAAACTATTATTTAATAACTGGAAAGAAAATTTCGACGACCGGAAAGTGACTGGGAATTTTTTCGTTGGTGAAACCGGCCACCCTGTCAATGTAAAGTCGTGATTTTTCTCATTATTTCAACTTCATGATTTTTTTTCAAAGTTAGGAACCTAATTTTTAGCCAATGTAACAATTATTTTTTATAAAGTTACTCTAAAAACGTACTCCGGAATTTTTCCAAGTCGAAATTTCAAACCGCTCTTACTTCTGGAAGCATTTTTTAAGTGGGGACTCCAAAAACCCCATATGCATTTTATGATATTCTGAGATTCACTGCCGTGCAAAAGTTTCCGGACACTCAATTTTTTTATGATTGCTTAAATTCTCTTAATTTTAATGACATCAGAGTTGAATTCTTTCTCTTTAGCGGGTTGAAAGCTCTCAAAATTCTGTATAAAATGAGCCTAAGATGAAGCCAGTTTGTCCATTTTTTAAGAAGATATTGCAAAAATAGTTTAAATTTTAATGTTAATTATTGTTAAAAAATGTTAATTATTTCGGACGTTATACCGAAATAATTAACATTTTTTTATGTTTCAGGGCTCATTTTAAAGGTAAATTTCTATAGAATTCATCTTATCAACATCTTATCAGCATAAATTTGAAACAAATTTTGGAAAAAAAAAGTTGGAAAAATTCGAAAGCATCTTATCTGTAAACAAATCATAATAAAAGTCAAATTAATATACATTTTGAGGTATTTTTATAGAAACTTCATGATTGTATGTTTCATATATTGAGCACAGATATTTTTCTTAACAAAAACAATATTGAAATTTTCCCATCCTCTTTGTTACAACTTTAATTTTTTGTAGTATGCAAGGATTTAAAAAAAAATTATGCTGACAAGCTGTTGCGTTTCTATAGAAATTTACCTTTAAAATAAGCCCTGGAACATGAAAAAATGTTAATTATTTCGGACGTTATTTATAATTTAAGAAAACTCTGAAATTTAAACTATTTTTGCAGTATCTTCTTAAAAAATGTTCAAATTGGCTTCATCTTGGGCTCATTTTATACAGAATTTTGAGAGCTTTTAATCTGATAAAGAGAAAATATTTAACTCTGATATGATTAAAATTAAGAAAACTTAGGCAATCATAAAAAAATTGAGTGTCCGGAAACTTTTGCACGGCAGTGTTCTAACGTCCTGGAAATCCTTGAAAACCTGGAAAAGTCCATGAATTTTTTTACCTGGAAAAACCTGAAAAAGTCCTTGAATTTCACTCATAGTCCTGAAATTCTTATCTCTGAGTGAGTAGTTTTCTTCAAATGACAGGGTTGCTACAGGTCAGAGAATTTTGGAAAGTCAGGTAATTTAAAAATGATCAGGAAAAATCAGGGAAAGTTAGGAAAAACGTTCAAAGAGTCAGGGAATGTTTTTTGATTCAACAAATTATAATTATATCCCCACATTCCATATAACTATAACTTAACAATTATTATAATTATATAATTATAATATTATAAAACCGGGGATCACAGTCAGTCCTCTATTTCCCTTTTTCCCCTTTTATTCCCCAATCTCCTAAAATCACTTTTTTTATAGTTTCATTCCTTTTTCTCCCTTTTTGTATTCAAATTTCCGAATAATTTTCCAAGAATTAGGAGAAATAGAGACTTGTGACATTCAAAAACTCTTTTAATGTTTTCTTAAATGTCCCGTAATTTCCAAATTTTCAAAATCTACGAAAGTCTCCTAAAACTAAAGTCCTGCAGAATCTTCAAAATTGATTTAAAGTCCTTGAAAACTCTCCAAAATATTTGAGACTTTTCTAGAATCTTCTGGGTTCTCCTACAATAATCTTATAAAATAATATCCCAAAATTTTTCAATATCCTACATATACTAGACTCTTCGAAAATCTTCTAAAATTTTCTGAATACTTCCGTAACCTTTCAGAATTTTCTACAGAATCTTTCAAAAACCTCCAAAGTCTACAAAAGATTACCGAAATTCTCTCAAATTCTTTAGAATCTTCAAAACTGATCTGAAATCTCTAGAAATTCTCTCCAAAATATTCTAGACTTTTAAAATCTACAATCGTTTAGATTCTTCTGGATTCTTCCATAATCTTTTAGAACCTTCTGGATTCTAAATAAATAATTATATTTATCTATAATAATCTTATACAGTCTTAAAGAATTCCTAATACAATCTTAAAGAATTCAGAAAAATTCTTTAATATTCTACAAAATATACTAGAATGTTCCAGAATCTTCTAAAATCGTCTAAAATCATCTAAACTCTTCCATGATCTTCTAAAATCTTCTAGAATCGTCAAGAATATTCTGAAATGAACCTGAAGTTTCGAACGTGCAAATGAAAATTTTCCACTTTTCTCTGCCCTGGATGTTTGAAAAGAGTCTCCTTGTTACAAAAATAAAAAAAAAACGTTTACGGGACAGCGGATTCAATTAAAAATATCAGTTGACTTAGAAAAAAGCAACAATGGTTGCACAAGTGCCAAAGTTCCACTTTCTGGAAAAAGTGGCCCACGAAACAAATCAGGGCTTTCTCCAAAATTAAAAATTTACACTTTTCTTTGTCCCGGATGTTTGATAAAAATCTTTTTGTTACAAAAAAATGTTTACTGGACAGCGGGTTCAAATAAAAATATCAGTAAACTTAGAAAAAAGCAACAACGGTTGCAAAAATGCAAAATTCACACTTTGGAAAAAGTGGCCCACGAAATAAATCAAGGCTCTTCCGATAATTAAAATTATCTACTTTTCTTTGCTCCGGATGTTTGATAAGAGTCTCCTTGTTACAAAAAAAAAAAAAACGTTCACTGGACCGCAGGATCAATTAAAAATATCAGTAAACTTAGAGCGCACCAGCCGTGCGCTCGTTTATTCCGTTTTTTCTCGGAGAATTAGTTTGTTGCATTTTTACTCTGAAGAAATTTTGTTCCGTTTTTACTCGGAAGATTTGTTTGTTCTCTTTTTACTCCGAAAAATTTATGTTCCATTTTTATTCACAAACTTTTTTTGTCCCGTTTTTACTTTTAGCCTCTCAAATAATTTAGTGAACAAATGTGGTTTCTTGGGAATTGGCTATTTTCTGTTGCTTCAGTTTTTTCCTGAAAATCAATAAAAATTATCTTACTTTTGGCTCAGTACTGTCGCAAATTTCGATTGGACAACCATTGTTTATTATTCAGACAATTATAGCGAAGAATTTCATAACTTCGTGAATAACATAACAATGGTTCTCCAATAGAGGATTGTGACAGTACTGAGCCAAAAGCAAGGCAATTTCAATTGATTTTGTGGAAAAACTAAATTTTTGCAGAGTTAAATTCAACCATAAATCTTCAAAGTTATGCATTTGTCAATTACGGTTGTTTAAACATTTAACAATTGTTGTCTAATATCAAGTTATCACTCAAGGGAACCATTGACAAGATATCTGCAGTCACACCTGCAAAAAAAAACACATTATATTTATCAGATAATAGTTCAAATGTGCAGTTGTTTATTAAAATTGTTTAAATAATGACTATATATTGTTTATTTTTTCATTTAGTTTCTAATTAGACTTTATTGCACTTACATTTCCTCCAAAAAATGTCAGTTTGAAGAAACAGAAAGTAACCAATTCCCAAAACCCACATTTGTTCATTAAATTGTTTATAACAAAACGAAAATGTTGATTGGCATACATTTTCTTGATCAATTCTTCACCCACATTCAGAAAATCCCTATCAGGAGTTTGAACTGCAAATATAATGCTGAAATTTGAGAAAATAATAAGGAATGTATCAAGAAATCGATATCTGGTGCGTTTCAATTATTTTGAAGAAAAATTATTTTTGAAAAAATTATTTTATTAAATAAAAACTGAAACGCACTAAACATCGATTCCTTGATATATTCCTTATTATTACTTTAAATTTCAGCATTATATTTTGATGCTGAATGCCACTGAATGCCACTTTAATGCTCTCTTAATAAACCCGCTGAATGTAAATAGAAATTAATTAATGAAGTCATGTATCACATACCCTTAAAATATTTATATTACATAGATTTAAAACCTATGCTCTCGTTTAACTCACAGTGACATTTCATTATATAAAATAGCCTAATGTTACTTTTAGAAACATATAAAAATTTTCGTCCTAAAAGCATTAATCACTAGTTGAAAAACCTCCATTTGTACTTCTTCAATAATATAAACTATTTTTATGTTAAATGTTTATGTTAATGTTTATGTTATTTTTATGTTAAATCAAAAAGAAATTCATGTTTGTATGTTCAGAATATTAAATAAAAAACATTTTGAAACTTTTAAAACCCATTGCATTAACCCTTAAAGCGCACACGTATCTCAGAATATCATAAAGTGCATAATAGGTCTTTGGAGACGCCACTTAAAAAATACTTCCAGCAGTAAGAACGGTTTGAAATTTCTTCTTGGAAAAATTCCGAAGTACTCTTTTAGAGTTACTTTATGAAAAATAATTGTTACATTGGCCAAAAATTAGGTTTCTAGCTTTGGAAATGAGAAAAATCACGATTTTACATAAAAAACAATAACTTTTTTAATTTTCAATATTGGCGCCACAGGTGTCATTTTGCCTGCAGAAGTGTGGTATACTTCTTAAAAACATGCTTGGGGTACCAGGAGACCCCCAGTGCGCTTTAAGGATTAACTGTTATTCATTGGAAACTATTATTTAATGACCGGGTTTTTTTTTCGTTAGTGAAAACGGCTACCCTGAATTGGCAGTTAAGAGCAGTCGGCAGTTAAGGGGTTAAAAAATGATACCTGGAAAAATTTATTTTTTACTTGGAAAACTTGGAAAAGTCCTGGAATTGTTTTAAAGAGAAACCCTAGACATCCTGAATTAAATACTAAAAGCCTCTTCTTTTCTTCTGTTACAGACACAAGAGGAAAGTGCAGAACCTGCTACCCTGCAAGAGTGCAGCGGGAGCTGCCGCCGCTGCTGCAGCACGTGGAAGACTTCCGGATGGCGGTGGACATCCTGGCTCTGGAAATCTTGGCAGCGCAGTTCTCTACGAGGACCTACCTGACACGGTGCCTCACTCGCAGCTGCACAACCACCATCCGAGCCACCATCCGAGTCAGCCAACGATCGAGGTACGAGCCACAAATCTCGATCACCGACAGCAACAACAACATCTACAACCACCACAACTACCACTACTACCTCCACGACAACCGCCTCGCGCACCTGCGCCGCACCACCTCGACTATCTCGACTACCGAGACCCCAGGTCTATCCTGCGAGTCGCCAATAAACCCTCCAGGGCCGTTCTCGGTGGCTATCGAACCCCTCGCGCCCTTCTCGCCAAGTCCCAAGGGGTTCCTCTCTCGATAGCCTCCCAGGCCCCAAGTAGCAGCTCCACACCTGCTCTGGAGAACAATCACCTCCTCCTGGCGAGTCAAAACGCCCTGATCACGAGCCAAAACAACCTGATCAACAATCGGGCCTCCTTAATCAATCAGCACGATCAGAACGACTTGATTAGTCACCTCCCGAGCAATCCGACTGACCCAGAGGTGTTCCTCGGCTTAGCGGATGCTGCTAGCGTTCCTGCGAGAATTTCCGGAGTTCCTATCACTCCCACCCACAGACCCAGGCTACAGACTCCATCCCCTTCGTCGCCGGTTCATAGGATAGTCCGGAGACCCTCGGTTGACTCCGAAGGCTACTCTTATATAGATTTTAAAGACCCAGAGCTGGAGTTCAGGCGACAACCTCTCCGAGCCAGCAGGGCTCTTCAGAGGCTCGTTTCGAGCTCCAGGTCCGACTCGGTCGACTCAGAGGGCTACTCGTTCATTGATCCGATTTATAGGCGAGCTCCTGGCTCCGCGAGGAGAATTGCGACTGATGGAACTGAGGAGGAGGTTTGTCCTCTGTGCACCATGCAGCAAATCCATGACCTCCTTACCAGACCTGAAGAAATATATCTCGACATTCAGGACACGTGACCCAGACCCGCGAAACTTCCCTCCTAGGACGACCCGTCTTGGTGGCAGGGCTGGGTGGAGTTCACTTCCGTCGCGAGTCACGGCTTACTTGTAATTGAATTACTTCCAAGAGTAGCTTTTCATTCAAACACAAAGTCAATTTATAATTTGTAGAGTCAAACTCATTATCTAGAAAGTGGATCCTCGGGAGCTGGTAGTTATATATCGGTAATTGGGTTAGCCGCTCGACTTCCCGGTGAGGATCGATAATAGGAGTCTAATTTGCCATGAACTTATTCTGAAATGTGTTGATTCTGAGATTCTCGGAAATCAGGTTTTAATTTAACTTGCGAGGAATTTGGTGATATCAATTCTGTGTTTGAATCCACGTATTCCAGATTATTCCTAATTCGAATTACTCTGCAGTTCCAATCATCCCCCGGCAGCTTGATCACTTTATAGCCAACCAGTAGAGAGTATCGCTGAAATTTAGTTGTCCCTTAAACGGCAGCGTGGCTGGATCAATAACGGGCGCTGTTTGGAATCCGCAAGTTAAAAATTATACAGATCAATACTGATTAAGACTTAATTACCGTTATTAATCAGTAGATTCAAGTTACTCATGAGATTTAAGTCAATCCTCGGATTTTTGAACCATTGGCGTCTGTTTTGAAATTGAGGGGTCTTGTTTCGCATCGTTTGATTCCGAGTAGAGTTTCTAATATTTGAGCCAATAGTGAATCAGCTGAACTTGCACTTGCCTTCGAGGTAACACATTCAGACCAACTAGAACTTTCCTCGCTAGCTTGCTGATTGCTGATTGTATCCAGTTCAGGAGTTGCGTTTTGCCTATTCTCTTGGGAAATCTCGTTTAAAAGAAACACTCGAAATTAGGATAAAGTTGGGGGGGGGGGAATATAATCGTACATATCCGGTGAAAATCGCGGCGTTTTCTTGAGACAATCTTACATTCCCGCAACGATTTTTCCCATAGGAGATTCAAAAAGTGTCAAAAGATCGCTCAAAGAGCGCAAAATATCGATCAAAAAATGATCAAAAGTCGCAATTGAAGCTGGTAAAAGATACTTTTTTTTTGGTGAAATCCATCTTCAGTGGGCACGATCGTGTAACGCTCATAGGTGGACTAGTCAGTATTTCTTTTGCCATTCATTACCGTGCTCACGCAAAACTTGATTTCTTCAGGAATGTGGACAAAATTTACCTGAAATGAAAATTGAATATTGGAATATAGACTGAAAATATTCAAAATGTGGCGATAGTTTTTTTATTTTAGAAGCTAATATATTTTTAGCCTCTACTTTAATTATTTCTGTTTTCGTGGGGTCTTGTTTTTTTTGCGAGGGCACGGTGATTGGACTGCGAGAAATTAAAATAAGGAGAGGGTTGTAAATAATCGTTAGTCTGATTGTAAATATCGTGTAGAAAGAAAAAAATGGCAAGCGTGAAATGCCGATTATTATACGAACCAGGACCGTTGCCAGAATTATTCGCGAGTAAAAAAATACCTGAAGTTTTGTTGTAGACAAATTTCGAATTAAAAAATATCTTAAATTCAAATTGTAAACTAATTCCGAATCGAAAAATATCTTGAATTAAAATTGCAGGCAAATTCCGAATTGAAAAATGTCTTGAATCAAAATTATAGACAAATTCCGAATTGAGAAATATCTTGGATTAAAATTGTAGACAAATTCCGAATTGAGAAATATCTTGAATTAAAATTGTAAACCAATTCCGAATTGAGAAATATCTTGAATTAAAATTGTAGACAAATTCCGAATTGAGAAATATCTTGAATTAAAATTGTAGACAAACTCCGAATTGAAAAATATCTTGAATTGAAATTATAGACAAATTTCGAATTGAGAAATATCTTGAATTAAAATTGTAGACAAACTCCGAATTGAAAAATATCTTGAATTGAAATTATAGACA
>JBAGKK010000302.1:180538-193511 GCA_037177015.1 Euceroptres primus | reverse complement strand
GAAAGATTCAACTATCCACATCACTATCTATAAGGCATATCACAATTTTTACGGTATTAATTATATTTTGAAGAATCTGCTTTCTGCCCTCTTGTAAATTCATTTTGAAATGAGTAGTTACGGTGCTGAAAGGTAAGACAGAGTTGCAGTAGTAAGAGTATGGGAACGAGTGGCTATTTTCTCGCGGGGCAAATCACTCTCTCGACTTTACACTGGTTTACATTGATAGGCCATCAAATGGGCATTTGGAATCCTCGAAAGCCCATTTCCACCGATTTCAAACCCCCTTTCATTCCTCCTTTCTTTTCCCTTCTGTTCCACCTTTCTCTGTCTCACTCTTTTCTCTCCCTATAATAGCATTTACCCCGCGTCGCGATGACGACACGAACCATATGCCTTTCTATGACGTGTGGTCCATTCCCAATACTGTTTTCTGTATTTCGCGGGCAAACATTTATTCGCGACACGCACCAGATTGGATTTTGTTCGATAAAAAAAAATGTTATTACCACTCTTTCATTTGAATTTTTTCTACTGTTTATCATTCATTCCACTATAACAGTTTTACTAGTCTTATTATTAATTGTAGCTATCGTTGATAATATTTCATTGGCTATGAGGTCTATTTCTTAAGGTCTACTTAGTTGTTTACAACTAAGTAGATCTTAAGAAATTTGTTAAGATCTACTTAGTTGTTTACAACTAAGTAGATCTTAAGAAATAGACCCCATAGCCAATGAAATATTAGCAACGATTTCATATAGAGGGTCAATGGAAAATATGACATGTCTTCCAACATGTCACAATTCAATTGTAGCTATACCTATTATTAACTCCATTAGTCCAAATATATAATGACAATTATTAGTATTACCAAGGAGTAAATTTTAGTCAAACTAATTTCAATCATTCTGTCATTTCAGTTACCCCCGGACCAGAAATTATTAAAATGATTTCTGGGTAGAAGACCATCCCCTCGGTAAATTTGATTTAAAATCTGAGCGAGTATATTATTTACAAAAGTAAATAGGATAATGCTAACGAGGCGTTGATTAGGGTATTGGTGACGATGATCTAGTTAAGTGCTGCTTAATTAGTCAGGTGTATTTAGTTAATCCCCGTATTTCATTAGGCCTCAGACTCAACGAGGGGCGACAGTGGTTCTCAAATTTGGATAGGTGGTATCAGTTTTATAATCATTTTAATTTCGGTTTGCATTAAAGAAAAATATAATATTTATTATTATCATCTGTGCTCAATCTCATGTGATAAAATGAGTTTTTAAATCCACCCCGATAAAACTGTACTACACTATGCATCGTTAAAATTACGATGATAAAAGTTATGATAAAAAGTCAAAACGACGTGTTTTCCTGTGAAAAATTCCACTTATAATAAATTGAATAACAAAACTGGACACATTCTTTACTTTACTTTATGTTTTTTAAAGGAGAATGAGAGCCCTTACTGGTAACCCTGCTTTCAGCTCCCTTGCTCTTAACTAGCCGCCAACTACGTTAAACACTGGTTTAAACTCCCTTCTCTCTTGTCAGCCCTCTTTTTCCTCACTGGTACGTCACTAGGGAAAAAGTTCAGAGTTCATTCTCCCTCGAGAGTCTGTAAACCATGCAAAGAGGACATATCTTGCAGTGAAGGTTAATTTACCGAACTTAAAAACTGTTCTTTCAAGTTTTAAGCCCTATTTTCTATTTATTTATTGTGAACTGAAGTGCAGGCCTATTTTACCCAATTTTCTGGCATGATGTCTTATACATATAGTATTTGCAAAGCAAATTCTAATGTATAGAAAATTACGCCAATCTAATGATGCACGACGAGATGATAATTTCTCGTTGCTCGCTTGTTCGCGATCGGTTTTGAAAACTTCTCGATGCTTAACTCTAGCCATTCACACTGGATCAGTATGACCCTGAAATTTTTTTTCTTCTGAAACTGTCTCATCCTACATTTCTAGCTAAGAGAATTAATGAAATAATAATTTAAAAAGGTTTTCGTGAAAAAAAATTTTTTGAAAAATTTGACTTTTTCAAGAATTTTTTAAAACATAACGCCACTTTAATTGTTATTTTATCTTAATGATAATACAGTCTACAATATTTAAACTTCATCCCAGGATTTTTTTGAATTCAATAAAACTGTTAGTTTTTAAACTGCAGCTCATCAAAAATTGACTCTGGTCACAGTAACCCAGTGTAACGGTCTCGTTCGAAAAAATAGGTGTGACTGTCTAGTCTTAAAGTAATCGTGTATGAAATTGTTCAAATCGGATCGTCTTGTCCCGAAAAGGCGAAAGATTTCGAACGAGCACCGTGAAAAGCTCGGTTTTGACAGTTTATAATTTTTGAAAGTTACGTGGGTGTATAAATAAATAACTTTCACTCCATTCTTTCGTTAAACGAAGTGTGAATCAAATTTTTTGTCTTCATTTAGATATTTTAAATCAAGGGAAATTGCTGTGATTTGAAAATTAACCTTTAAAAATAATAATTTCGCATGTTGTGTTCCAAGAAGGATTCGAAGTTAGTGACCAATAAATATAGGTAATTTGTTTTATGCATTGATAGAATTAATATATACGTGGAAAATAATTATTAAAAATTATTCTTATTTTCACAGACCCACAAATATAGATGTATTTGAATGAGAGATTGACAACAGGTTATAGTATTTTAAAATAACTGTTAATGTTTTAAAAATCAATAAATTTCACTTTACATTATTAATTATTATTTAGTATTTATTGAAAAAAGAGTGTTTTTCACTTTTCAAGATAGTCCAAGGTATAAATCAATCATATTCGAATAAAATTACCTAGTTATTTGAATCAATAACCTCGAATCCTCCTTAGAACATGACAAGCGAAATAATTATTTGTAGAGTTTAATTTTAAAATCACAGCAATTTTCCCTATTTTTAAATATTTTAATATGCATAATAAATTTGATTTACATTTGATTTAACGAAAAAGTTGATTTAAGTTTATTTAATGACACGCATATAACTTTGATCATTATAAAATGTCCAACGATAATCGAATGGTTGAACTGATTTGCGCTCTGCTCAGACCAGCTGGCGTACCATCCATTTTTGTATTCATAATAAAAATAAATAAGAAAAATTAAAGCTTTTATTACCATAGTAGAGAAAAATGAGAATCTTAAATTCATTCTGTCTCTTCTTTTTAAGCGTCTTTGAAATAAATATATAGAAATTAGAGCCAATAAATTCTGAATGTGAAATTTGTGGGCGAAATTCGAGTTGCGAGAGGAGGATCTTCAAAGCATTTGAGTTCGTTATGACAGGGAAAGCTTCGCGTTCCAAAATAGCAGCATAGAGTTGCGAAGAGGGCAGTGGATTCAGTTTGATGAGGAGTTGTGGCAGCAGTACGCGGCTGGCGCCTAACTCAATTTCGTTAGTTTAGTTACATTGGTGGCTGGTAATGCGTGGAGTGGGCGTTGGGGTTGTTGCCGTGATTAGATTTACATGTGGGTAGAGGTGGGAGTTGCAGTACCCCCAGTCCTTTATACCGCACCGCTAGATTTCCCGTTTCTCGGCTCCGCAAATATTAACTTAACCGACCTTTCTTGATTTTCTAGATCTCCCACGTCACTCGTTCCTTATACCTCAAATTCAACCAAACTATTTTACTTTTATTATACTACGTAACATTTTTTGACTTTTTTCTTGTCTCTGGGTTGCAACTGTAATTTTTTGATTGCTTTTATCAAGAAACAACAGAAAAAAATATTTTCCTTACAAAGGTTTGCTTTTGGGGCGAGGAATAGGGATGGAAACCCTTAAAAATCATATTTTTGGCCATTTTAAAAAATATTTTTAACATTCGAATCTGACGTTCTAGACACTTCGGCAGGGTCCCGAATTTTCCCAGTAAAAAGAAAGTCTGTCTCTTTCCAAAAGTTTCACTCTGACTTTCCATTGGCTCTTAATTTCAGCCCATATTACGATATATAACGTAGTCGGTTTCAGACCAATTTTGGGCTTAAAGTAAGACTTTGTTTTTACAGTGTAAACCTTCAACCTTCCTCTTTATTTTAAGGAGCGATATATTGTAGTAGAAATCGTGGAAGCCACCCTTATAGTACAGAAGAGGGCAAATTTATCTTCTACCTATCAGGATTCTGGGTAAGCACAGTAGTTCTGTGATGTACAGACACAGGGAGTATTAAAGATTATTAAAAGAAATGGTCAGGTCACCTACGAGAAAAAATTACTCTTAGAAGGGGGTGAACATCATAAAACGAATTTTTGTATTCTGCAAAATGAAATTCTGGATTGAGTTTTGTTATATGTGAGGATGCAAATAAAAGCGCGCGAAATAGTTGTCGATCCACCTACATTGCAGAAACTACCCTTGGAGAGGGTTGAAGCTGCAAGAACAACCTATTAAGACCTCTCTGTGCTATAAATGCGTGAAAGGGGTGTATTCCCTCTACAAGGGTGGCTTACACGAATTTTTATGACAATATATCGCTACCTTAAAATAAAGAGGAAGGTTCAAGCTTTAATTTGAGATCTTTCTGAAGTGTCTAGCTCGACGCACTCTTTATTTGTTATAATTAATCGAAAATTGCCAAAATCACGGTTTTTAAGGGTTTCCATCCCTATTTCTCGCACCAAAAGCAAACCTTTGAAAGGAAAGTTTTTTTTCTTTTGGTTCTTGGTAAAAGCAATCGAAAAATTACAGGAACAAAAATCGTGTTAAGTAGTGTTATTTACTTTAGTTCATAAAGTATTCACAAATAAAAAGGAAACTCCTTTTTGTCAAACTAAAATCTATTTCTATACCTTACAATTGCGTAATATTTATATTTAATACAAAATGTGTAGTTGAATGTAAGTATGTAAAATTGTTCCTGAAATTGGTCCGGACGAGAGTCGTTGATTTCTTCAAAATATAATTAAGAGCTGTGAATTTATCAGGCAGATATTTCCCCTATTTTCGTTAAATGAACCTCGAAAATGAAAGAGGCCATCTGATCTTATCGTTCGATTATTGGCGACAATTCTCTATTACTATGTATCTGTGAATCTGTTGCCGGTTGCGTGGTCACTCGAGTTATAAGGGTATCTTGAGGAGGCATCTATTGTTGGCCTGTTTACGATTTTCGTCCACTATCGCTTTCCGACTTACTCGAGTGTACAATAAAACTATCTTTTCTTTTCATTTTGACTTTTCTAATCGCATAAAAGAGGTGGTCCGAATCTAAATTTTGTTGATCCTTAATAATGTTATAATGTTATAAACTTGTATAAATTTGAATGAAATGATAAATATAAGTTATAATGAAGAAATACTGATTCTCTTAAATTTATTCATGTAAGACGTAGAAAGTCGTTGAGGCTGACAACATTTAAAGTTATTATTGCATCAGACATTGTAAGAAGAGTTGTCAGTGCAAAAAGATTATCTAATATCAGGGTTGATTACTGTAGCGATCTACTGAAAAGGAATCAGAGTGCGCCTGACTAATTCGCTCCCTAAATCTCGAGACCTTTTGCTGTCATTACGTATATAATCGATTTTAGTGCTTTCATAAGCTTTATAATTATAGCTACTACCTTTTACATAACTCTGTGAAGTTAAAAAAATAACAGAAAACACCAGCTAAAGAGTTGTATTATATCATTTTGAATCAAAAGCACAAAGGGAAGCTGATCCATTAGAGAATATCAACTACAGATACATTTCAAGTCGTGGGTGAAATTAGATACCAATCACTGAACACGTCAAAGCCACAACAAAGAAAATAAAGGAGGCAAAACTTTAGAGATTTTATTTTAAAATGTTTCAATTTTCGCAAAATAATTGAGTATATTTTGTCAATCCAAATATTTTTTATACAATTTTACAACTTTCATCTGTAAATAAAAAATGTTAAAAGTTGCACAACTGAAATTTTCCATTATGAATTAAAAGGCAAACAAAAAACCCAAATTCCACGGTCAAATGAAACAGAGTTAAAAAAGGTAATATAACCCGCTTGACCCGAACAAATCATTTCAAGGTGTAACTAAAGCGAGGAGCGACTACAAATCGTGGACAGTAAACTTTTTAAAATTCCACCGCTCCTTTTTTCAGTTCAGTTTCCTCTAACTCAATGTTTATTGCTCGAAGGAGAGTGCTTCAATTGTTCGCGCAAGCGGATGATTAACGTCACGTTCACCGAATACAGTATAGGTTCGCAGCACCGATTTCCATGGTAATACCGGGGGCAGAATAATGTAAGTGCTCGGGTGAAACGCGCGTTCGAGACTTACATGGTAAACAATCGAGTTACAAAACCACCTCTGAATTAGTAGCCAACTATCGAATTTCTTTTTTTCTCAACTCAGTACTATAAAAGATCAGGATATTGTTTTCTGGAGAATGCAGCTTATGAAGACTTGCAAAATTTCATTACCGAGCTAATCGACGTTTAGTGGAACAAGAAAAAGAAATGGGGGATGATTTATAGAAGAGTTCAACTCCACTATCACGATACGTGACGTAGTCTGGAAGCAGGGACAGTGGAAGGATAACTTGGTTTAGTCTTTCGAATCCACCGAATGTGAGTTTGGATTGACGTACGCGTAGGGGACAATAATCAAGAGGAAATCCTTCTTCGGGTCCTGCTGCCACTCATTCATTCGCTCAACCCTCTGTCTATCGTTTCCCCGTTCCTTGTAATTTCGTTAGAGTACTACGTTAGGTACTCATCTATGTGCAAGTAGCAAGCCCGACGCATCATTGGACGATACACCGAATTAGAGTTTTTTCCCCCGAAGAACCTTTCTAGATAACAGGCATGCTCCTTTTTTATCCTAAAGCTTCTGAATTCGATTAGTTCGATAAAAAAAAGAGGAAAAAAGTAAATGAGATTTTCCTTACTTTTGACAGACTTGTTGGGAGGTGGACCATCTCGACTCCACGGGGGATCACCGTGACCCGAGAAGTCTCGGAGTTTGAGGTAAGAGATAGTCAGCCTTATAATGGAGGCCTTGTCCAGTTGGGAGGTTATGGCCGCTGGCAGAGGCAACATTTTCGCCAGCTCGTAGAACTCGTAGTTCTCCTTTCCACGACGTGATCTCGCCGCATCTCTGCTCTTCTCTTTCCGCAGTTCAAGGATGCTGCAAGGACAAAAAGGAAGGGTTAGATTTTCTGATGAGTTCCTTACATCTAGTAAAGTCTTATTTATAAGACTGCCTGATATAAATTCACTAAAAACAAAGAAGGCCTCTTGCTTGGATATAAGAAAACATTTGCACATTTAAACAGTAGCGGATCTATATGGAATATCGCAGCTGTAAAATAGAGAGGAAAAGTGTTCTTTCTGGTAACAATCAGAGTTTACAGAATGCACTTTTCCTCTCGGTTCATGTATTAATCATAAATATAGATATTTTGTTTGCCTATAAAATTAGCTCAGATTTGTGATTCATCGATTACCATACTCTGCCTTATGTAAATTTTACACATTTATATTGCGTGAATGCTCCCACTTTGCGAGATGTAACAAAATGGTGACGATGCATGTTGACACTTTCTGCATTTAGACACGGTCTTTTGAATGCTAAACAAAAATATCGGAATTGACGCATCGGTTTTAGAGTAGATACAATGAGGAATGTCTCAAACTTTATAAACCCTCTTACTTTTAAAGTACTCTACTTCGCGCTGCTACTACGACCGCATCTTGAATATGCCTCTGGTATATTTCCTGTGAAGGATTAAGGACTTTACTTAAGATTCCAAAATTTTTCATCAAGTTTTTGTTTGCCAACATCACTAAGAAGCTCTATTTAAGCTACCCTACCACCGTACGAACTATAGAGAAAACTCAATAGTGACCAGAATTTGTACACTGAAATAAATTATTTGTGAGATTTAGATTTTTAATTCAGTGTGAATTAAAAATTCATGGGTACATATTTATAATACAATATGTGTCCCCCATCTATGCGTATTTTTTTATTAACAAACAAGAAACTATAACGGCTGTGTGTTACTGTTATTTGCAATGTATAATTCTGTTCAATATTTGACTCAGCTCTCGAATAAATAAATAAATGTTTTATAAGTTTCTTTAGTACAGAAAATGGTCAAATTACAAGAGTGGACCATCAGATGTCTTGAGGATATGACACAGCAATATGCACCACATTCGGTTTGAAATAAGAACCGATTAAGCGTAATCCCCGGTTCTTATGTGGACGGGCATCCAGGCCTCACACGTGCATTTCGGCGAAGAGTGTGAATGAGGGAGATCGAAGCAGCCGAACGGTAACCTCGTCATAGTCCGCTGCTGAATTATTGATGCCCGGCACTCAGCACCCCCTAACCAAGGTTGATCCTCGTGTGTCCGAGGCTTTACCAGGCACTAAGGTCCTTCATGGTTCCTACATCTCACACTCACATCGCTTTCACGTAAGGGACTTGAACCCCTGGGACTCCTGGGCCCTTACACCGACTCCCAATTTCAACCAATTTGACCGAAAGTTGGGCTTAATTTTATTTTCACGCGTCTGCAGACGGTTGCAAGCACACTCGGGTCGGGGCAAAAGGAAGCCTCCTAACCACCTACGATTCTCATACCTCTGGGGAAAAAGAATCGTCGAGGATGAAGGAAGGAGAGATGAGAGAGATGAGAGGAAAGAAGTACAGACTAACACAATCGACTGTATACCTCCACCCTCTTCCCTTTTATCTTTGCACAATCAGCACCCGGCGGAGGTTTCGACTCTAATCACACTTCGCGGTCCTCCAGCTATCGGCTACCTATTGATGGCTTTGGAGAAAGAAACGTTTGGAGTCTAGAATGATATTTAGAAATAAAACTAAAGTAAATACTCCTTGTGCGTGATATGAGATCAAATTGGCTAAAAAAATCTTTTTTTATCCGCCTTATTGACTCCAGGGGTTTTTGAACCACTGAAGATTCGCGACAGCCTCCCTTTATACCTTGGTCTCAGGGGGGCATTTCAATTGGGAAACATGTGAGAAAATCATGTCTTCAATCAGAGTGTAAAAGAAGGGTCAGAGAAAACCGATAATTTTTTAACTTCTTAAAGCCCGAATTCACAAACTGGACAAAATTGTAGCTCGAGTTTCTATTATTTTCTAACTTATTTTGTTGAAGAGTAAATTTAAAAAACATGTAGGATAGAGTGGAGTGAAAATGCTCAAATTTATCGGATATTTTGGCAATAGTGCAATAAAGTTAATGGGTTAGCGGTTTGTCTTGTCATGAGTCAAGTTTGTTTTCTGTTTCTCTTCGAGTTGCAATAAACGAGACCGAAAATTATCCTGACTTGAAGATACTTTCTAACTTTCTTGCTTCCCCTATCCTGTAAAGTAATACCGCCGTCTGGTGGATCCTCGAAGGGAAAGTAGCTATCATTGTTCCTCTGGGATTGTAAGCAGGTCGCGAAAAGGTCTAGAAGACCAAGTTATGAAGAGGCGAAATGCGACACGGACTATCACTCGTCCTTTCCTTGGACTGGTCCTCGTAGAACGTAGAAATTCAGCTCTCCTTAAGTACCCAAGGCGGTTAAAGTACTCTCATTCTAGAGCAATTAAGCGTAATGAGAGCCCAATAAAAACCCATCTTGTTTTTAACCCTTTCAGCTTAAAACGCCCATTTAATTGTACTACCTTATTTTTTCAGTCACGCCCTGAAAGAGATAAGGAGTAAAGACCCCGCAGAGTCTTGTTTTATTGTAAGCTGTTAGGAACCCTAATTATGTACCTTAGCAACTATAGACATTTAGAACTATAGAAATTCAAAGCTGTTGCTTAAATTGTAGAAATTAGGGACACTGAAGAGAGCAATTTAGCCATGATTAAGCGGAAATTTTTCCAGGATAAATTCAACAAGCCATTGTCAAATGGTGCTGGTGTGTCTAATCAACTTAAATGCTAAACGGACCTGCTCTAGACGAAAACGGGACATGGTAACTTGATTAACGTGTGAGGCTATTGACCGTCACCGGGAAGTTTTGACTAATGCGGGTCAACCGCGCTTATTGGTCGGTGGTTGAAGGTACAACCGGAAACAGACTCAGAGAGGCGTGGTCATGAACGCCAGCATTCGATCGGATGCATTTACTGGTTTCCCGGTAAACATAGGCTTGATAGCGGTTGAATAATGTATGCTGTTTAGGCGGCAACCTGCACAGTGCATACGTTCACATGAACAACCCTGACAAGTAGTGCGCTCAATCGACCTGGCGCTTGGTGCCACGCCTATATTTGCCAAACCTCACAATTTAATAATCCCCGGAGTAAATTTGAATTCGCCATGTAAATAATGATGATTATTGATCAAGTGGATGGCTAGAGATGTCACATTTCTAGGGAATGCTTGTGCCTGTATTGTAAAAGATATATTCAACCTATGCAAATAAAAAATTAACTTGCCCTCTAACATAATGCAAAACCACTATAGTCGCCAACTGATGTTGGACAATGTAGCCTCACTGAACCCTGGAAGTCATAAATCTTCTTCATACCGATACTGACAGGAATAAGAAATGAGAATCCAATGTAGATGTTTAACTCTATGTCCAAGTCTCACATTCCAGCCAACACCTTGAATAAAAATCAATTTGACCTCTTACAATCAAGTCGTCTTTTAAATTTGAAAGAAACATTGATTCCTTGGGGAAATGAGTAAAGGAGCAAACAGGCAAGTTCCTGTGCTGTTCGTTAGACGGTCATCGTTATCGAGCGGTCACCGGAAATAACATTTCCTTTTGTCGGAGTCTTATAAAGGCGGTAGGCGTTTGGCTGTCGGTGGCGGTAGTGCCTGATAGCCGAAAGGGCCGAGAAAGAAAATTATGTCGAAACTGGAGCCGTAACATTAGGAGCATTGTATTGTAGCGTGAGGCTACGACTCTCCTGGGACCAGTGAAGGGTGGGCATTTGGTCCTTCTCCAACTCACGTTTCTCTTCCATATCGACCAACACAGGGGAAGGCTAGTTCGTACACGGAGACGCACGCGTTAGTGGAAAGGGACATGCCCTCAGGTGGTGCCCCGGACCTACGAGTGAATCGTTTAATTGAATTAGTCGACGAAGCCGCAGCCGCGGTGTGCATTATAATTTCTACAAACTAGTACCAATACCAACCGGTTCGGGACAGTCATTGAAAAGGGAAGTGGCTAAAGATCAAAAACCCTGAGGACCTGAGGTGAAATTCTCCAAGGCAAGAGGGTGGCGATTGGAAATGCAGAAAGGGTGCGTTTTTATTGCCTGTTTCCAAGAACAGGATCTACACCCCTGCTATTAAGATTTTTGCAAACTGAGCAAAAAGAATGAGAGGGGATTGTAAAAGTAGTAGCGATCGGGTATTGAGTTGGATCCATAGAATTGGAATTTATTTGGATAGGAATCCAGCGGAGGACCTATAATTGGAACGGTTTTTTATACTGAATTCAGTTTGTGAACAAGAGATAGCTGATGTGGATGTTGTTGAAGAAACTGTGAAATTAGATAAGGAATGGAAACTGATCTTATTAGACATGTTCCTTTTACATCAATCTCCTTAAAACCTTTTCCGTATTCCAAAACCTGTACCAGGCCAGGCGCCACTCTCGAAAGGATAATGAACATCGTATACTCCATCCACGCTCTGATTCCACGTATCTAAGATGACCAAACAGATATAAAATATACATTTCTTTCGCAAGAGGTTTTACAAGTCAAGTGTTCTTACGCAACGTCTGATTTTGTGAGCCACTCACGATGATTACATAATCCTGAACCCGTTCAACGAGGTGAGAACTAGCTACTGTTTGTCTATGGACTGATTAAAAAATCCGGTGCGTAGAACCCATTAAGACTTCCGGTAGATCTCGAAGATATCAGGAGCCTAAACATGGTGACAATATTTTCGAGGAAATCTACGAACGGAACGGCGGTAAATCCTTGGTTACAGAGAGTCAGATTATGACTACAATCCTATGTTCCTATCAAAACCATCCGGTGGATGTAAATCATGACCAAGCGGACATGTATATGCGCCCTGCAACGAGGAGATGAAGACAGAGAAGAGGTCGAGGTGGTGGAAACGAAAGGAAGGAAGAACCAAAGGTGGAGGAGTGAGAGAGGAGTGAGTGAGTCAGGAGGTTCACGATGATGCGTAGATAAGGGAGGGCTTAAAGTCTACGTGATGGGCTTCCCGATGCGACCAAGCGAAGACGGAGCCTGAGAACTTTTGGAGAACGTGGAGGCAAAGACGTCTCCGAGGTTTGCGACCAAAAGGTGCTTTCCTTGGCCTAACCGAAGGTCCACCACGATCGACGACGACCTGTAGGAGAGACGAACTCTTGGAACCCCTGGAAGGGGTCTCACGTGCGATGGTTCGTATCCGGACATTCTCGCGTCTCAACTTCCGGGAACGTGAGACCGCAACGTGTCTCTCCTACCACTTGCGGTCTTGTGTATACTCCGAACTTGAGAACCCGTCGGTCAACGATCTTGCCACGTCGATGGTCGCTATAGGGGAACGCAACATTTTACTCAAGTACCTACTAGAAATGTGCGCTGTTTCTATATCTCATAGATAAAAATATGAATGAAATTTTGGTGCAGAGTCGTAAACTTTATTCACTATAATACGCATTGGTCGGGCCTAGCTTGAATGAAAATGCTCAGTAGGTTCAGGCTCGTAGATTTCACGTTGCGGTGAGGTTTGAGATTTACAGCGGATAAGAGGGAATATTCATTCATGATTAGGAATGTTTCCTTTTTTCCGAGTTTTGGGATCTTTATGGAATTCTCATATTCTGGGAAGTTAGATCTGAGATACGTGTCGTTTTCAAATTGAAGGCAAACTTCAAGTCCCAGTATAATAAAAATTAGGCACTCTTTTTGCCGTTCCTTTATTTAATATGTAAATACTTCTTATTACACTTTACAGACTGGTCAATTCATTTTTGCATCCTCAAACCA
>JBAGKK010000302.1:78636-95029 GCA_037177015.1 Euceroptres primus | reverse complement strand
GGCGCGCTGAAACTTGCGAGCGCAGCGAGCCGCGCGCGATGAGAATGTGCCCGCGCCCCCGAAGGGGGCCGGGCAGAGTTTTTTAATGATAACTATCAGGTTCACTTTATCTGTTAATTTCTCAGTATCTCTTTTTAATTTTTTTTTCAAAACGATTTACAAGCATTAAGGAATGGTAATGTAAATATGTAATTTGATCCTTAATTCACATTAAAGATTATCCACTGTTTACACCTCATACATTATTATAATTATTATTGTGCAATAATTACTTAATAATTTTATTAATTTTTAAATTATTGAAAATGAAATGGGAATAAAAGATATTTGTCCTTGGTCTTGGGTACGATTCCAGTTGTAATATTTCAAAGTTGAATAGTGGGCATAAAAATTGAGTAATGACTACAAGTTGTGCTCTTTTAACCGTGTCATTGCAGATCAGTACATAAAGTGGTCTGTGGCGTGTCTCGCATGCCGCCGTAATCGGAAGCATGTATGATAATCAGACAACCCAGTGACAACAACTAAATGGCAAAGCTCTTTTAGTGCCAGAAAATTTCCTAAAGAAAGATCAACGGCAATTCTATGAGTTATCAAACTATTCATATTTTAATGGAGCTACTATTAGAGATAGCTTTCGTAATATTAGGTTAAATAATTTGATATATTTTTTATTAATTGTTTTAAATTAAAATAAATTCATATTTATTGCGAAAGTGCAATGGTTAGTTTTGAATAATTACTTTTCACATTATTCTGGACAAACAATTTTAATTTCTGTAATTGAAATTGTTAATAAAAATGCAATTGTTGGAAAATAAATAGTTACAGTCACTACATTTAATCTGTGTAAGTTTCTTTGGCATTTAGGATCAATATAGAAATCAAAATGAAAATCCAATAAAACTTGGAATTTCTGTGGTTTTTCGGTGAAAAACCACTTATCGAGAACCCTACTTATCAAAACCCTTATCAACTATTTTATTTTGTATTGAAGAAAAATATGTAACAATTATTACAAATTACAAGTTCTATTACAATACATAGTCAAAGTAAATATAGCTCAGACTTTATAATAAACTATTCATTCCTAGAAATCACAAAAACAAGACACCAATCTTTTCACAATTCAAAAATTTCATAGTTTCATCCATGTTATTGCAAACTTGAAAATGAGAACTACATTTAAACAATATAACTATTTTTGTGATGTATTTCTGTTTCTTGGTTCAACGTGATGAATTTAGAAGGAATTATGTATAGGAGTACTAATCAAAAATTTGTATCTTAATTTTACTATGGTTTGATGTATTTTTTTCACGTCTTGAGTGGTGGAAATACCCTCTAAAGGGTATTTCTTATGACTGTGTCCTTAAAAGTTTTCATTCATTTTTATTTATTTAATAAAGCTCCTGAAGAGGGATCCAGAGAGGTCGCGAAACGTCGAAAGTTAAGAATATCTTTAATTTCTATCATCTTCCCTTGATCTGAAGAGTCGTACTTTCTCTGCTTTAATACATACTCTGATGTAAAAAGCCGCCTAGATGAATGAAACATATTCCTCTCGAAAATTGTTCATGGTTTTCTGGACATTCCTATTTTGGTCTATTCTACCATTATCTGATCCACTGCAGTACTGCAGCAGAACATTACGAAAAAACGCGAGTTCAAGATGATCTGCTACAAAAATGGACTATTTATGGTGATATGAACCTTGATTTGGATCAAAATGAACCCGCTATTGGTTCATACAAAGCTCTTTTGGTTCATTTTGAACCAATCACGAGTATTTGGATGGTTTATCTGTGTTGAAGATCACATTGAACTTGTGTTGATTTTTAACTCGAGATTTTTCTGTAATTCTCCATCACATTAAAAGAAAAGAAACCAACGCGAGCTTGGAGTTATTCAAAACAAACAACCGAAACCTTTCAAAATTGATCGGAAAAAAATATTGTTAACGAATTGATGGAAAAGAAAACACGAACCTGTAGTAAGGGAAAGCTTGGGACACGTGGAGATCCATAGGCATCGCGGGGTGGGTGGCCCCGTGGTGGGCCGGTGCCGGGGCGTATTCTCCGCCGGAAAGAGGTGGTTGCATCATGCCAGCTGCGGCAGCCGCATGATGCCCTGCAAGCATCGCCCCCCATGAAAATCCCGGAGCCCCTGGCATTGTCGGGGGATGCTCCAGCTCCAAGGCCCGAGTTCCAGCAGCCGTACTTCCGCCGCCGCCAGAACCACCGCCGGCGACTCCGCCGCCGCGGTGCATCAGCCACCCCTCCACAACGAAGGCTGATTATCCTCTCACGCACCCAGGAACCACTAAATCAGCTGCACTATAATCAAAAACTAAACACGCGCCAAGAGCGCGCCCCCCGAAACTTGCACAGTGAACCGAACCAACTTCTTCAGGAACCAATTCTTTCTGGGAACAAACTCTTTGGGGGAAAAAACCAACCCTATCCAAAACTAATAACCCTGTCGTGAACAAATTTTAACCCTTTTCACTACATAATCGCGCACAAATTTCCGAACTGGCCCGCGGCTCGGATCGGGGGCCTACCGGCGCGACGGAGAGATCTCGTGGAGAACAGGTGTGTTTGTGAGATCGTCTCTCTGCGATCCGGAGCCGGACGGTGCCGGAGGTGAGTGGCGCAGCCTTTCGCTCGGCCATGAAGAATGACGCGAGTTGGATCGGGTTGCCTCGCGGGGGCGGAGCTTCAGCCCACTGCTCACCCCCACCAGTGGCGCGCCGCCGCCGCGACATCCACGAGATCGTGGTCCAACAGTGTTACTATCACTACTGCCAAGGTGGATTCCCTTCTCTCTGATACCAACACAAATGTCCGGGTGACTGCTGATATGAAGCTGCCGCCGCCGCCGCTGCTGCTGATACGTTTGAAGGCGGAGACCGCCGCCTCCATGAAGGAGGATGGAGTTATTTTTGAGGAAGGAGAGAATGAGAGGATTGAACTGAGGACGAACACTTGTTGAACCCATGCGCGAGGATTCTAGTTTGCAAACTCGTAAAGATGTTTTTAGGGTAGTTGACAGAGATGCGGGTCAGGGTTTGCAAATTTTCAATTGTTATTATTTGCATTGTAATTCTGTTGTGGAATTGCACGCATTTTTTCTTGGAATAAAGTGATTAAAGAACCCATTAGTTATTTCAAAAATAAAATAAAAATATACAAAATAAAAGTATTTAAAATAAAAATAAAATAAAATTCCGACTCCTTCGGAATTCACTACCGGCCCTCCAGCTTACTAAACTGAAAATTTGCGGTGTACATCATTTTGTTAGTACAAAAAAATCACTTTCCACAATAAAATATTCAAAAAAAAATCGTCGATTGTACGAGGAAAAGAAAATTCAAGTTACAAATTCATTTTTGAATCTATGAATTGTTCATTTATTAAAATTATCGTTTTCACACAATAATATTTATTAAAGAAAGCTTTTATCTTTATATGGTTCAATTAAGAGAAAAAATCCTTTATAAAATATTGAAACAGCAAGATTTTACTATGTGAAACTTTTAGGTTCGGTTCTTTTGTATCTCTAACCCTTATAAGTATATAAATTTACTGTTTCCAATTACAAGAAATTATTACAAAAATAAGAAACTAGTTCATTTGAAATTCATTAAACTGTTTAACTTTACCAAAATAACTAATGAAAAAGGACGACAAACTATTCCCAGTAGAACAACCTTTGTGCAGTCAGACACATCGTCTGACCCAAATGGGCTTTTACTACTGATTAAAATAAAATACTACTGTACCCAAATTCAGTTCTTCTGAATATTTTTTTCATAACTAAATTAAAAATTAGATTTTGTATAAATCGTTGATAAACTCGTAGAATAGAATCTTGGTGTAAAAATATTCTGAATTGATATTTATGAGTCACTAATTGTAAGAATAAACTAAGCATGAATTTTCTCCTTTATAAATCTTTTATCTTCAAAATAGTTAATAACTTTTGATTCGTCAAATTTACTTTTCAGGTCTCCGGGAATCTCTTAACAGGAATCAGCTGTTCATAATGTTATACAGTTAGTTTTGAATTACTTAACATAAAATAATTATTTTTTAATACCTAACCTTAAATCTTGATCTTTTCCACCTTTTTTCTATTTCACCTAAATATT
This sequence comes from Euceroptres primus, assembly GCA_037177015.1. Classification (NCBI taxonomy): domain Eukaryota; kingdom Metazoa; phylum Arthropoda; class Insecta; order Hymenoptera; family Figitidae; genus Euceroptres; species Euceroptres primus. The sequence continues at coordinate 90,875 of JBAGKK010000302.1, read as the reverse complement.
ACATTATTCAACACATCGTACATTTATTCATACACCTTCCTGTCCAGCTGCACCAAACGCGTTCTGTAAACATGTTATAAAGCAAAAAAACAAAACACAAAAAGTTGTGAAATTCAAGTCCCGACCGTTTTTCAAATTATCATTATGTAATATATTTTTTTGAATATCACTGAGATAAAGTACATACTTCGAAGTAGTTTTTGGTAACGTTTCAAAATTTTAGGTGTCTTTAAAATGGGAAATTAAAATATACCCAAAATGTCCACTCGGTGTCCACTCCATTCTTACAAACATGTCCCCAAGTACAGATTCACAAACTAAAATTGCGAAATTATGCCAGCAAAATTTTATAAATGATTGATACTCATACGAGTCATTTGTATAAAGTTAAAGTATCTAAAAATTATGAATAGGGAAAAATATTTTAGATTTGAAGATGTCTATAAATGTTTAGAAGTCTGTCCCTGAAGTTTCATGTCCACCCGGTAACCCTCATATTTTAGGTTAAAATTCGGAAAAAATCGCTTTAAAAAATCTAAAAAAATCAAAAACTCATTAATTTCAGTCCTACACGCAAGTGCTCGTATAAGCAGAAACATGCTTATTGTTCGCAACTTCAAAAAATTTCTGCAAATTATGTACCGTACGATTTATAACAATCTCCACTCGATAATCTTCCTAATATTTAAATTATTTATCTCCACTACAAAAATGATTCTTGATCTCTTAAATTGGTATTTTTGTTTTATTTTGGATCACAAGTAATGGAAAAAAATACTGTAGCTAGTTCTGAGATTTTTTTTCAAAAAATCGGTAGACCAAACACAACTTTTTGGCAACGACCCTTATATGGATAAAAATGTTTGTTTTCAATAATTAGTTAATATTAGAATTATATTGCATTTAGAAGAAGAAATATTACACAATTTATTATGAATTTATTTTATCGAATAAAAGGTTTGTTAATACTAAATACTTTTATGATTTTAATCAGTAAAGAAAGTCCAATTTGGTCAGACAGGTACTGTAAAAAGTAGAACCATACAAGGGTTGTTGAAAATTCATTCATAAATTATTAGAACTGTCGACAAATCTGCATAAGAATAAATTAAAATTTTTTAATTTAAAGGAATAGTAAAAAGATGAATAAGATAAAGTAATATAAATCAATAAAACAAAAGACAGTAAATTATACTCTGAGAAAAAAATACTTTTGAATCTATAGCAGAATTATGCCATTCAGCAGCGATGCTATGCATTTCAGAACATATTTTTTGAAACCTATAGCATCTGCTTTTGGCAAATTGCAATAGTATCTGCTATAGATTCAAATTTTTTTTTTTTCTCAGTGATTATAAATATAACATCTGAAATATAACTTTCTTTTAATTAGAGAATACGTCCAAGTGGTCGCCCCATCTCAGATCTCAAGATCCGGAATAATAAAAAATGTTTCCACGTTTATACACCTACAGTTTAACCGTTGACTATTAAATCACCCAGACGCAACGGGGTGGGGCTATAACGGTGCTACAATAAAAAATTTAATCAAAATGCCCTCTTAGTAATTTACAGCTTGAATTCTCAACCCTTGCCTCTCCACCAGCAAGAAGAACTAGGGAAAGCAGAAAGGCGATCCTCGCTTACTCAAGTACAAGACTTTGAGGAGGGAGGGGGAGGTAAATGGGGTGAAGCTCAAGAACCCCCCAGGAGTCGTAGAGCGACCCATTTACTCACCGGGGGGTCTTTCTCCATAAAAATAATACCTCTTGTCTTCACTCATTTGCCAGCTTTAAACCCCTTACCTACCTTCTTCAACCCTTCTTTTCTTAAGTGACTTTTCGCTGGACAAGTTTTCCACCAATGGCTCTTACCAGTCGTAAATTACGAATTAGAGCTTTAAAGTTTCCCCATTAGCGATGAGACCCGTCAGGTAACAAAGTTATAATGACTGAGATAGATTAAATCGTCAATCGATTAAGGAAATAGCTCTTTAAGTTGATTGTGCTTTTGATTGAGGAAAGACTGAGAAAGTTTGGAGAAATATTTGAAATTTAATGAACCGTTATTGAGAATATTTTATTCTAATAATGGGAAGAAATTCTAAACTTTGTTGAAAGTGGTAGTTTTTTTCATAAAAATAAATTGTAAAATGTATTTATTACAGGTACTTTGAACCCTTTGAACAATATAATATATCGGAGGGACGGGGCTGGATCCATTAAGTGAAGTCGTACAATAATTCGGCTACAGTGATCTACCTGTCGGTACAGGTGTGAGTCGTAATAACATAGCGGCTGTGCCCTTTGACCTCCTGTAACCCCCCTTCATTCTGACTTCACTGAGACCGCTACAATCGAGCTCGAGAACGCCGCAATCATCTTTTATCAATCGCTGTGCTGAAATGATCGGCATTACGCTCTTCCTTACCTATGTTAAGTACTCTTAACCCCAAGCCATTCGATTCTGCATTCAAATGTCGCTTTATTCCACTTTCAATACTCCCTGTAAATTCATAAAGAATCTTAATATTATTTCTAAACCAACTTAAAATAGAACTTTTTGCATCTCCAATTTTCATCTGATGTAATCCACTTCAAATCAGGCAGGTTCAAAGCACTTCAAGTCGCAGAATGGCCCACGAAATATATTTCTTAGAGGAAATAAGACGACACGTATTTTTCCGATTAAAAAAAAAATTCCACCAATTTATAGGTATTTGAATTCTTAAAACTACAAATTTTTTCTTTAAACTCTATTAACTGATGTGGTTTACCGTCCTCTTTCAAAATACGCAGGAAAATTAGTAAAAAGTTCATGATTAACAAAATGGTGGCGAATTTTTTGAAATGATAGAGTCTATTTACTCGATAAATGCACCTTTTAAATTTTTGCTGATTTTTATCTAATTTTCTACTCATATAAGGAAGACATCTTGTAAGATTTATGTGGACTAAACTATTTTTGTGGCCAGAAGAATTTTTTTTCATAAAATCGAATATTCGAATTTTTCTCACATACAATGCATAATTTTAAAAAAAAACAAGTTTTAAACAATCTCTATACATTATTGGGAATACATTATGAGAAAATTCCTCGTATTTCTGACACTTTTTATAGATAACTTTCAGTTGAACAATTTATCCTCGTAAAATTTTTTCGTACGTGTCTTTTTTTTCTCAAATCGGAATCTCAAATCGTGTCGTCTTACTTCCTTTAAAAAATAACATATTTCGTGGGCGAAAGATTTTGCGATTTAGAGTGTACTTCCTGCCTGATTTGAAATGGATTATACATCATTTGGTTTACCAATTCTTTCTGCCTAGATTTAATCATAATTTTTCTTTAGCTTTTTAATAAAAAAATATTAGCTTTTTTATTTTGAGTTATTGTAAATAATTTACAAATTAAATTAAAATCATTATTTTCTCATTGCTTTTTAGATACATCACTTAATCCTAATCCTTAATCTAAGGAAAGGAAGCATTAGAAAAAATACATCGTATTTTCTGAAAAAAAATTTATTACTGTACGTTTCCAAAACAAATCGCAGCACATTCCTTTTGAGAGGAAACATGTCACATAACCAAATCTATTTTAATGTTAGTATGTACTTGTATCCTGTTAACAGAAAAAGAAACGTTAATGATAATGATTTCGATATTGATGAACGAACGTTGATGAATAAACAAAACGAGAAAACTATCTTATAAAATTAAGCGAATGAGAAGACGACTTTGAACGAAAAATTATCGCTCCTAAGCTCACAAGTCTATCGACTCTGATGATACACTGAGAAAAAAATCAACTGACCAAAAATATGAAAATTTTCTCCCACTTGCAAAGATCTAAATTACTAACCTAAACTAAACATCTACATTAAAAATCTAAAAAAATATTTGGCATCAGTTGGATTTTTTCTCCGTGACGATAACTTACGGTCGATAAAAATTAACCGTTCTCTATTCTCGACACACATAAGAAATCGCAAACGATCACAAAAGTCCTATTTTCTTTTCGATTTTTTTCTTTTTAAAAAATTAGGAACTTTGCAACTATCGCGGTTAGAGCGTGAAAAAAGCTTTGAAAACAATTAAAACTTTTTTTTCGCTCCTTAAAAATGGTTCACAATCGTCCGAGGATTGGCGAAATCGCAAAATGCTTAAGGCCAAATTTTGTAAATTGATATAAAAAATTCTAAAAATTTTCTTTTTGTCACTTTCTTACCAATTTCCCCACTCCTCGCAATTTATAGTCTCTTGGTCACAAATCACTCTATTGAGCATTTTTTTCCACCGATTGTCGTGGAACCAACATTAATTCAGAAATTGTCGCAAAATCGTGGCAGTATCAAAATACTTGAAAATTCGATTCCACCTTATCCAATTCGCGAACGTCCAATCTGCGCCGTCGAATTGGAAAATCGCTTTTAATTGGTGGAATTTATTCTCTTTTTCAAGTGGTAAACCCCCCCCCCCCCCCGAAGGGGAAACAGTTTGTCGAAAAATTTCAGGAAACTTGAATCGCCAAAGGCAATTTGATTTTAGAATAGTATTACTAATAATTTACAGTTTTTACAGGATTACCTATACTGCAATTAAATCATCCAAAGTTTTTACACGCTTAAGCCGTTCTTCACGGTTTACGACTAATCTCTCTCTTTTTTTTTCTTTTTCTGTCTCTATTTTCTCAGTCGGTGAAACCACCGGTTATTTTTCTCGATATTAAAAAAACGCATGCAAATTATAGCTATGCAATATTATTAACGTGGCAATGCTAATTTTCTCCAAAAGCACATATATAAGCTTCAATTCGATACAAATTAACAAGAATCGCCTGCCGACTAAGAAATCATTTTGACAATATGAATTTCTTTAAGTCGATAAACAATTCTTGAAGATTTCGATCGTATTTGAAATAACAACAACCATTACTGCTGCATGATCCTCATCGTTAAATATATAATATATAGATATATACTCTTACTGTCAGGTACTTTATACACACTATCATGATTATTTTATAAGGCAGGTGCAGTGCCTCCTGTGACTGACGAGAATATTTCTCGTCAGTTTAAGAAAAAGGACTTTGAGTTACTCACGCAAAGTAACATGATAATCTGTCTTTTCAGTTTGTAGTTAGAACATCGACTTCTTGCCGATATACTTTTTTAAGTATATAGAGTTCTGTTAGGATTACGTATCTTATGTTCAAGATCGTAGAATTACAATTTACATATATGTATAACATATATTATTGCCTATACTGAAAGTTTGCAACGCGTATAATTTATCCTGCAATGGCAATTTTAATCGATACCACACAAACAAAATTTTTTTTTAATGCATATCCTCTAAAATTGCCTTTGCTATTTATAACTTGATGAATAAGTACTCGAGATTCGAAAATCTGCAGGGTGAATCTCTAAATTGATTTTCATTTCGGAGAATGGGCAAAACTTTCATTTAGTGACTTTAGAATATCTTGTGAAAATTTGTAATGTTTTAATTGCAATTGAGTGCAAAAAAATTTATAAAATATTTTTATTTATTTTATTTATACGTAATTTCGAATTACGTGACGTGTTCTGGAAAATAATTCTTAATAAATTCAAATAATTTCAATAATTAATAAAAATAAAAACACATGTAATGTAAAAAGTAAATTCATAATTCTAGATTTATTTTTCTAATAGATAATCTTTGGTATTTCTTGAAAATAAATTTTGAAAATTAACAGCACAACTTTTATAATCGAAACTTAGAGCTTCACCCTAAATCGATACAGATTCTTCTTTGTGCATCCCTCGTCATCCGAAAATGTTCTTGAGGGTTTTAAGTGTCGTCTATTAATCTTAATGTTCTTTTTCAAGAAATTGTGAATTGTTAGTTCACTCAGGAAAATCAAAACTATCAACGAATTGATTTTGAGTCGGTGCAAAAGACAATTTTACAACCAAACTTCAAAATATCAATTCGTTTTTTAGAAAAAAAATATATACATATAAAAAACAATATATAACTTTACAACATAACATGCACGATTTGCTCTTCGCACTATATTCTCTTAATAAATTTATGCATAAAAAATTCTCCATTGCGCGTTTCTACAAAAATCATAAATAAATGATTTTAAAAAAAGTTACTTATGATGCATGATAATAGTATAAAAAATGTTAATAATTATTATATCGAAGAAAATACTTTTGCTTATAAAAAAATGCAAGTACGCAATGGAGATAGCAGCAATGATTAGCGCTAAAAAATTCAGACTTATAGGGTGCGTTGATTTTAGAGAACAAACGCTTTGATACAAAAAAATCATCGTGCTAATCATCGTGCCTTAAACTATTTAATTATGGTACAAAGTACACGCTTACATGGTAAACGTCTGATGTAGGAAAAAACAGCTCCCGGAACATCTAATAAGGCGATATTTATCTATAAGTCCTTTTCGGGCGAGTGTTGGAAATAAAAAGAGGATTCTATAGAAATGGAGCACTAAATATGACTAGTTAAATTATTTTTGAACACATTTTGTTATGATTCGTCCTTGACATTCTCTGTACCTTTGGATGTCAAAAATGTTCGTCGCTTTTGATTTTGTCCTTTCTACCTGCGCGACTCTTGATCAGTTCTTGAAAAACTACCCTAAAAAAATCTAGCTTCACTACCTTTATTTTTTGTTCATATTAATTTTGCGATTGCGGAAGACGCTAATACTTAAAAAAAGTTATTGACGTAAGAACTTAATGTTTTAAAAATTTTTTCTGTGTGCAAATATTGAAATACTGATTTTGACCATCTAAAGAATCAACCTAATTAAATAGAATGCTTGATTGAATTCTACGGATTTTTAGACGAGAAGACATAATCTTGAAATCCAGGAAGCAAAAAATCGAAGAAATTCTCAAGCGTGTGACACGTGGATATTGAAATAAGATATTTAGTAACTACATTATTTTACACATTATTATTACGAAAAGGGTTTTATCTATCAAACTTCGCATGCATCCTCTGAAAAATAGTATATCTTTTCAAGTAGAGCTTCTATAAAATTATTATCTGCTCTTTGATTAACGGTAGTTACCTCCCTTTATTTACATTCAAAATTAAGTTTAATTAACTTTTTCTGGATAAAAAGCGACACCAATATTGGCACTTTTATTACGTCACTCGTAGAGTGTTTCCATTATTCGTTTGTTCAGTCTTTCTAAAACGTCCGTTTTTCTAGAAAGTGAGATTTTTCTCGTGAAGTAAACTTCCCAATTCTCGACGGAATAATCAGGCACTTGGCGAAAAACGAGAGAATCCGGAAGCATCGAATTCTCAGCACTTTCCAGTCAGCTTTCTGACTATATGGAAGTATGTAAATGGTATCAGGGAAGTTCACCTTGAGAGTTGAAATGCAAATTTCTGGTATAAAAAATACTTTGCATTACAACGGAACGATACGTGCCAATATCGTTTTGATCCCCTTATATTTCTATCTACTTCGAAGCGTTGCATACCTACCATGTGATTGAGAACACTTTAAATTCTTCGAAAATTTCCTAATCAACTATACGTACCTCTTTACTGCTTCATCTCGTTAGAAGTAAAGATTACCACCATGCTGGATGATCTCGATTCTAGATCGAGAAATTTGGCCTGCGGTTGTGAATTCCGCTCTGGCTACTCCAAGTGACTTCAAGGCACATGATTCGATTCTAAGAATCGATCGTCAACTCATTCTTTCTCAGGAACATTGACAGAAACTAACTACCACGTTTATAAAAAAAGCAGCGAGTGTAAAAAAAAGTAACGTTGTTATACTACGAAATAGTATACGTTTAAAATCGAAGGTCTGATTAGACTGCTTGTTTAAGTTCTCGTCTGCTTGACCATTCTTGAAGATGATTAAATTATGAAGATGATTATTAATTCTGTCAAAAACTCCTGGATCGAGTCTCAGTCTTTTGAACGGTTAAGGCAGAAAAAGTCGAATTTGGGTGACTCTCGTTCATTCTGTCGAAACTAGTGGGCTTCCATCTTGCAGTTTGACTCACAGTTCATACTGGAGGCGGTCCTCGAACGTAACGCAGTTGAGGCGTCAGGGATAAATTGAGGGTGTTGGCTGCTTCGCAACAATGTGGCTCCAAAAGACAAGCTGCGCAAAATAGAGCGACGAGGGCTAGTTGAAATGGTAAAGCTGCTCTCAAAATCCGCCAAATCCAACTGTTTGGCTCGCTTGGCTCACTCTCTGGATCTCCAGAATTTGTGAAACCTCCCTTGCTTAGTTTTGGACTCAGAATTTCTGCATCTAAGTCCATGGTGCTTGGTGTCTTCTTACGCTTACTGAAACAGAAAATATTTTCAAATTTAAAGAATTTTCAATTTAAAGGATTGAAATTTAAAAGATTGAAATTTAGGATATCAGAAAATGTAAAATCTTAAGAGTAGAAAGCAATATAAAAATTCAAAATGTCAATGATAAAGTTCGAGGTAAAACAAAATTAAGAATTTTTCTAAAAGAATACTAAACAGCGTGAATTTAATTTGATACTAATTTTGAAAATTCGATGCGAGTTGTTTACATGATGTGTATCTCGCAAGTCTAAAACTCGATGCGATGAAGGAAAAGGAAGAGCGGAGCGAATTGATGGACGTGGAAGCAGGCGTTGAGTTTTTACAACTTTTTTTTTACGACGCAATATAGGAGACGTTTCGCGCCCAACCGAACTAAACCTATTACCACTGCCACAAGAAACCAGTGATTAAACGTAACTATAAAAAACATCCTTAAAACAAAGTTAAATGAGGTGGCCAGTGATAATGGTGGTTGAGAATAATTGGACCTTACACCCACAGTTGTCACTATAATGAAAAGTGCCCTTCAAACAAAAAAAAAAAAAAAAAAAAAAAAAAAAAAATACAGCAAGAGTTTTACTTTTTTTTTGCTTTCGAATAAATAATATAATCATAAAGTAATATTTAAATATAAATATTTACATAAGAACCAATAAAATCTCTATTTTCTACATTTCCTATTTAATTCCTAATAATATTCTCATAAATGTGAAAGTCCTCCTATATTTTTAAATTTATCAACTCTAAGTGCAATTTGGGGCAAATTAAGAAGAAATAATATGTCACACAATAGCACTGTTCCCCAAAATTCAGAATTCTTTGAACATATTGTGCTGGAAAAGGAGGGTGAGAAGAGAAGGCGGGGACGCTTATGAAAAGCTATAATTCATTTCAACAGCTGACCCCACCGCAGTGGTTCTCCATTGTCGAGAAACAATCGTCCTTATTTAGTTTATAATTCAATTTTAATATTTTATTTAATTATTAAATTTTAATTAAATAATAATATTTGAGTGTTCATTTCAAGTTAATTCGTTCAGACTGTAAAATGTGATGATGGCATCAAAAAGTAAATTAGAAATACGTTTATAGAGTTTTTTTTTGAGTAAGCCCTATCGCCAAACATTTTGATTTTTAGAGCTAAGCTCGCATTGACGAATCCAAAGTATGGTTTGGAATGGTCCGAAAGTGTTATATATAATGATTGCACAGCTTGAAAGTTTCAGTTTCAGGTCTGTCCTGAAGAAGGTAAATAAAAAATAAAAAAAATAAAATTGAGAACCATGAGTGCTGATGAACCCAGACCTGTAGGAGCATTTGCTCATTCAGTGCAAAGTTCAAATATTCAAATGAGAAGACGCGTTATAGGGGTAGCATTATGAGCTGACGACTCCCTATCCCCACTTCAAATAGATGCCTTCATTCTTAACTTCTCATTTCAACGTTATGCAAATGGAACGAGTGGCGCGACTGCGGTTCTTAATTCTCGCAAACTGCCTGACAATCGTTCAACAATTCTCCTGAACGACACTCTCAATAAAAAAATCAAGTTTTTCATAAAATTAAAATGCTTAAATCTGCAATTTCCCAAATTTCAATTCAAATGGAAATCAATTTTACTTAAACCCATCTCGTTCTATTTTTCTTAGGTTTAGTTTTATGTAATAAATTAAGTCAAAACTCACATTGGAATTGGGAAGTTGACTGGGCTGGTAGCTCTGTTGGTACCACGAGATTCAACGCTGGCAGCGGTTCGAACAATGAGTTCACGACATTGTTTCTGCAAGGTTCGCAATTCCGCCTCAGCGCCTTCAACTCTCTTCCAAAGTTCTGCTAAAGCCTCACTTCCGGGAGTCAATTGACTTTCCAAGGTGCGTGTCAATCGTCGAAGAGCTGCCAGACGACGTTCTCGTTCGCTCAGCTCCTGTTCACTGCCACTGTCGGAAATTCCACTGTCTGAAAGAGAACCACCCTCTTGTGCCAATCCGATCATGGTCGTGTCACCAAACTTTGATCCAGTCTCACTCGAATCTTTCTTCAACGTTTCGTTCAAAACGTTTCCATTCTGAAACAAAAGTATAGAAACCAGAAATTAATATCAGCGACAAATATCAAGAAAAACGATTAAAGTTAATTGAAAATATTTTCTATCGACTCTTTCATACGCAAATTGACCCAAATTTGAAATGGTTTTGAATTAGGAGTCTTGTATTATTATTCTTTTTACAGGAGTTTAAAAAATAACGAGCCAAATAAGAACGTCTTAAAAATCGCCAATTTCTACACAAGTGAATAAACTCGGAAAACAAAGTTGAACCATATAAACGAAAAGCTGTTGATTAGATCAACTTATGAAATCGGTAGGGGTAGAAAAGTGTAGTATGATATCGAATATTGTATAATCCAGTGGTTGATGCTACCGGGAGGCATATAAGACGATGATATAGAGAAGAGGAAGAAAGAGAGGGCTAGAAGTTAACTCTGGATTGTGATAGCACGAGGGAAGAAGGGAGAGAGTGAGAGAGATAAAGAGATCGAAAGGGGGAAGAAGCGAGAGAGTAGATTTAGGCTGTTTGCACCAGTGGAGATGCGGGGAACGAGCCTCTGGTAATGAAAAGCGCGATCGGAATACCAAGTAGCAACCTCTAACCTAACCCATATACAAGACGGTAGTGTGTATAACCGATAGAAGGTACGACCCGCACCAAGCAAGCATCTCAGAAGACCCAGCAATCACGTACCAAACTACAAAAACTTGGACCATCTCCATCATCGAATCGAGACCAGTTTTGATATATCGAATCTTCTCTACTTTCGTGCGATAATATAGATTTGCTGGGTGAACAAGAACAAAATAATATTTAGATTGATAAATCATCCATCAGGTGAATTCGAATTACATAATAGGAATTAATAGGACAGTATAGCATAAAGGTACCGATCCTTTCTTTTATTTTTTTTTCAAATTTAAAGACACACTTTATAATTAAAAATCAACGATTAAAGGATTTTAAGTTTTATGTTTTTTTTCACCAACAATTAGTCGTCGCCGAGAATTTAATTCCAAATCAATCCAATTACGAATGATATTACGCGATGGAAGAACAAGTCCGAGTATTCCTCTTATGGTATCTAGCGAGTGCAGCTGGGCAGGATCCACCGGTGATATTAAATTTGTATTTTTACGCTGATTCCACGGGCCATCCCAATACGTGACGGGAAAGAGAATCGTCCAGGCGATTAACGATCCAAGCTCCCGAGGGAGTCGCTGGCTCTGAGAACAACTGGATTCCGCCTAGTAGTGCAGGTGATCCTAAACTCGACCCTCGACCCTGCCGCGCCTCTTGACCCATTCGCGATATTTTATTTAGTAGCTATCAAAATTTATAGATTCTTTGCGATCGAGGAACAATGACGCTGAAAAAAATTCTGGGAGGTTCGAGGACTCGAGAAAGAGAAAAGAAAAGAATGTTGCCAAATGACTAGTCTAGTATAGACTTTTTCCAAAATTCAAATATATTGATAGATTTTGTTTCACGGCATTTTCAACATTTTTGCAAAATCTTTTCTGAACCATTGAAATTTCCAAGGCAGCTAAATAAATGCTGACTCTTGCCAGATTCACAACCCACATTTCACCGAAAACTGAAGCAGATTATATACAATCGTAGAACATCATTGGCATCTGCGTTCTAGGCAACCGCGAATAGGGAATACAAGAGAGGGTGAAATCGGGATTTCAAAAGGGAACAAGACAAGAGACATGTCGATCTAAAAGAAAGAATATGCAAGTCCATGGTGTCTAGCGATCAGGCCATTTAAAATTCCCGGGGTTTTCCCGGTCAATTTTTATTCCCCGATCAAGTTAAAAATGTCTTTTTGAGATTTTTG
>JBAGKK010000302.1:50293-75875 GCA_037177015.1 Euceroptres primus | reverse complement strand
ATATTAATCGAAAATACATATTTTAAAACTTTCGTAACACGTAAAATAAATATTTTTAAACAGAATCACAAGAAGTTGCTTAAATGCTATTGAAATCTGAAGAATAAAAACATAAAATATAAGTATAATCTCGATTATTAATAAAATTCCCGGGCTTTCCCCGGTAAAATAAAATTCCCAGGGTTTTCCCGGTTATTTCCTGGTAAAATAAAATTCCCGGGGTTTTCCCGGTTTTTCCCGATTTCCCGGTCCGCTAGGCACCCTGAAGTCGCAATAAGAAAAAAGAAACGATCCACTACCGAGTGGTTGAAATTATTCCCCCGTGTACAATAGATAACGTTAGAAAACCTGAGAGAACCCGTTTTGAGAGTCGGATTATTTCGTTTATACGAGAGTTAGATTGCGTCAAGTGGTTTCGTTTGTACAGTCTGTTACACATGTATCAGGATAAGACCCTCGCCTGGGGAGAATTGTTGCTGTTGTAAGTCTTCTTGACAGTCGAAATGAGCGCGAAAGGCAATCGACATGAACTTTTGAGGTACTTTTTCTCTCTCGAACCTACTGAAATTCTTAGCCAAACCGTCTTGGTACCGAGTTTACTTTATATGCAAATTCGTGACGAATGTAGAGGAAACGGGGGGTGACGAGGTGTTTAGCATTGACAGGTGTCATCACTCAAACGTGGTACTCTTTGTACGTGGTACTACCACTCTGTAAACTTTAATCCAATCGGGGTTTTTTGATCTCCCGTAAATTACAAACATGATAACGTTCGAATGTAAACTAAAATTGTACAGAGTACACACCAACGATATATTGCTTTCCTGCGATTAGATTCACGGGGAATTATTCATCACAACAAAGCTACAATGTCTTTATAATTAACTAAGCTCTGAAGAAGCTCTCACAACAGAGAAGCGACAATTACTTATTAAATTAATTATGTTACTATCAAAATTGAATAATTAAAATCAATGTGAACAAAACCATTTTGAAAGGGGGAAATCGATTATCAGAAGGCATTAAAGTATGAGGATAGCATTTAGAGATCTACGACACTTGAATCTCCTGAATTTCCCGTTCTTCCAATCTAGCCGAGGAAATCGTTTCATGCACACAAGCGGTACCCGCGGGACCAGTTCCCCGTCCGTCGACGTTGAATAATTGCCAACAGCTATCTCGCCGATTGAAAATCAGGGAAACACGAACAAAAACCCCAAAAACGATCTGTCCATGATTTTGCAGATTAATAACGCCAGATGCTATCCCCTTCTAATTGTTTTTTCCTGCCTACAGTTATAATTATTTCCATCTGAAAAACTGTAAATCCGATCCTATCAGAATTAATGTGAGAGGCTTGTGTTTGCTCATGTCAACATTGATATAATTTTCATTTTGAGCATTGCAACATGAGTGTGGGAATTTCATATCCGCGTGTGCCAGTGTGCCAAGGCGGCGAGATCTGTCGGATGTATGAGAGGAAGATAGGACGAGAAACGAGGAATATTATAAGAGCGACTTATAAAGGCGGAAGGCGTGGCGATAGCTGTACGATTCAACGGAGGGCAAAAAAGGTCTCTCTTCTCGCCTGCCTTATTTTCTTTCAAGCCATTCCATTTTTTGCTCTTTTTTATTGCACTGCCTCTTTCGCCAAAATTATCTCGTTTACTTTCTTCCAAACGAGAGCACCATCTCTAAGCATGTATACAATTCAGGTTTAGGCATCTGTAATTCCTGAAATAAAATCAGGTTAAATGCTTTCATGAATTTGGTCAAAACAATTTCTTCAAACTTGGGAAAGTTTTTTGTGCGATTACTATTTAAAAATAGTAATTGTTTTAAAACAGTTAATGATTCTGTATCGTATTAATATAAAAGAATTTGAACTTAAATACTTTGCGAGCGAGTGTTTTCTTCGAAAGCATTATTCTCAGTAATCAGCTCGGTGAAATTAATCTCGAGCCTGAATATCCTGAAACAACGCCCTGCAGATGCGGGGGCTGAGAGAAATAGCCATCATCTCTGGTGAGTGCACAGGTCAGGATGAAAACACGAAGCCGCGCGACGCACTTAGACCCTTTGGCCCCTTGATGTACCATCCAACCTTTTCCCTTTACAACTTTCTAGCTCTAGTTTTCAACAAGTAAATATACTTCGGAATGGCAATGAAATTGAGAAAAGTACCGCAAGAATTCCAACTCTTTCCAAAAATAATGTATTATTTTTGCTAAACAGCAATGTAATTTATTTTCTCTACGCCCTACATCAAGTCTACAAATCTTATAAGGTTTTTAAGACGAAAAAAACCTTTAGATCTCTTGCCATATTTCGCATCCATTCTGGTACTCACAGTCTACAATTCTTCAACTCTCAGGCTTTCAAATGAAAAGTGAATAATCGATGAACATGAGGAAAAGACGGAAGATGGTACTAATCGCGAGGATGTGCGCTTACCCACTGCAATCACTCCACGTCTCGTCATGGATCATTACTAATAATAGCCGAACGATTTAAATTAGTAAGGTGAAGTTGTACAGGTACGATGACCCATTGAGAAAAGGAAGTAAACGAATAGAAGGAAGGAATCAAAGAGCAGGGGTCGAGGGACTCTTGGTTGTTTTCCTCCTCAATTAAAGCTCCGGCGTAAGCGAATTTTACTTATTGGATTGGATATGTTTTCTATTTATAACTCGCTACAAAAAGCATTTCAGTTGGATGAAATCCATTTAACAAATCAATTTTGGCATTCAGATTTTTATTGATTCAATATCTAAAAATTACCTGGCAATTAGCATCTTGCTTTTCAGAAAGCAGGCGAGCGACATCACGAACAGAAGATGCAACTTCATTGGTAGCACCTGCTTGAAGGGCTGCATCCAAAACTGCAAGGGCATCCTTATCTCTTCGCAAAGCACACTGCAATTCCGTCAAACGTGCTGCAAATTGTTGAACAGCTTGCAAGGCACACAATTGTTGGTTACCTCTGAAATAGAAACATTTATCGTTAAAAATCTATTTTTTTATTATCATTCTGATATATTACAACATAAATCAGCCTGTTACTTAAAATATAATAAGTTGTCTCAATTTCTTTTGTTTCAACAAGGATTATTTAAGATAAAACGTTAAATTAAGGCAAAAATCAGTCGATTCGTGTCAATAGAGTACACCGAAAGTGGAGAAAGTAAATAAATAGAGCCTTCGGGCAAACAGGAACCTGCACATTGTTCCAAGGTCTCTAACCCTCTATGGCTATCGGCAAATAAAAACAGTTTATTCCAACCAATCTCCATTCCCCTTCAAGACGAACAAATAAATAGGAAAAGTTTCTCTCTCCATTGGCGTAGTCAAGAACTTTAATATTGCGCCTGAGTCTATTTAACAGAGTTTAATTAAATAAGAGATATAAAGAGATATGAAATTAAAATATTCGTTTTTGGTAAATCCTTGATAGAAACAGAAATTAATTCACTTTGCTCTTTTCATACTGTACCCCTCTTTTCCTAAAGGGTTCTCCGGACTGTATAAAATATTTTTCCTGTATTGGGCTTTTAAACCCTATTTTAATTTCTCCATAAGCACTTGATCCCCCTCGTTGATAAGGGTTTTACTCATGCAAAACGGGATTGACCACTGACCCACTGGGGGTTTACAAAGGTCAAGTCTGTCCCTCTATGCTTGAAACAAATTCTTTCGAGCTTTGACGCGACGCTATATCTTTCCACAAAAACATAATGTGCTGTGTAGAGAAAAACGCTTTCAAAGATAATCGTCCCATTTCTGTATCAAGTAGTTTGCTCATAAATTCATACGAAAAATTTAATTCAGGTCAGACGTAAATTTCAGGAAATATTACTGAAATTAAAATGCCTAAACTAAAATGATCATGAAAATCAAAATTGACCATATATTTAAAAAATGTTTAAATTAATTAAATTTAGTCAAGAGAATTTTTAGGGGGAATTTCTAGTGGTTAAACACTCTTGAATGCAAGTGTATCTCTTTTTTTCTCTATTCGCGCATTTAATAAGCAAGTTTTTCAAAGTGAATCGGTAAGATAACTGTAAAAAGGGGTCGAGGAGGCAGAGTGTCACGGCAAAAGCAGGGGAAGGTTGTGTCATTCCCCAAGCGAACAGTATCGTCGAGGACCTTTGCGATTAAACTCGGCAATCCCCCTATAAAGCTGGTAATCCCGTGACACGGGTCAAGACTGCTATCTGGTATCTCGTGATCCCCTTTCTCGATGCCTATGCCTTATGGTGTCCCACGGTTTTCCGATGTTTGCTCTGGAGGCTTCATTACCTTTCACAATATTTGTTTAACGTCACATACCAACCAAGAGACGGTCAGTCAATGAACCTGCTTATTATATTCAACCCTCGATTTCTCCACTTCCGACAGACGTAGGTATATCAACTTTCAAAGACAGGATGAAAAATAATCGGAGCCAGGAACTATTATTATTCAGTGGGTGTCCGAAGTCTTTGAATAATCGATCCTTTCAGACTCCAAAGTAAAAAAAAAAGCTTTTGACTTGCAGGATTAAAAAATCTTTCAACTTATATGAAATGTCTTGAAACAATTGTCAAAAGAAAATTAGAAAACTCACTTTTGAACGATCTCATCCCAAATGCGATAGAGATCAGCAACGTCATCCTTGAGAGCAGCGAAAGCTGGCGAAGCTGATGGACCCAGATCAGTGAGGAGTCGGTGCGTCGAAACGTTCAACGCCAACATCGCAATCTTACGTTCCCTCAGTGTAGCGAGTTCGCTCTGCAACATCAAATATACATTTTTACTACCTCCGTCGGTTCCTTAATTCAAACGAATTACCTCGATCTTAGTAAGTAAGGGGAAGACCAAGCTGCTTAAAGCTAAGGGTGATCTACTACTAAAAATAAAAATCCAAAGAACCGCAGGAAAGACAAATGTCGACTATCATCGACGCATTACTAAATGAATCGATCCATCAATTCTAAAATAAAACATCTCAATTAATTTTGCTAAAGGACATTGCAGTCTTTCTTCTTGAAACTATACTTTACACGTCAAGACAGTTCAATTAATTTTAAATATAATAAATTTGAAATTCATTTTGTTTAAATAGTCTTTTTAACAAGATGGAATTAGTGTAGTCAGGCGGAGACGGTTTTCCGGAAGGTATTATAAAGTTCGTAGAGCTTTCAGGTTTCAGATGATGCCTGATCAATTTCGGAGGAGCATAGGTAAACTGTGAGAGCTTGGTGGAGACGATGGAGAAACCGCGTCACGTTGTCACGTCGCCGTCGTCCTACTTGAGGCAACTGACGAGGACCGCATAAATAACCCCAGGTTTACGACGGCGACGTTGGGCGTTAGAGAACGAGAACCTCTCGTTCCTCATCCCATTCCACTCCTCTCGTTCATCGCGTGACCAGAAGCTCGAGTGCTCGTAAAGCTCGTCCTTGCGGTCATTCTGCATCGTACAACTTTCCCGGATCTTTTCCGATACTTCCATTCCTTTGCTACTTTCCAACTTGCTACCAAAACCAAAATTCAATCCTATTTTCGTTTCTCAAAAATCACTTGCAGACGCTTTGAGTTATTTTAATTAAAAACATCCAGCAGATTTAAGAATCAAGTTTTCTCCTTGAAGAATTTGTTGTCCAATTAGTGAACATGTGGACTAAAAATGACGCGAAGAAATCCGAGTATCGATTCCTGTTACTCACGGAAAATCCTTTGAACAAATTGGAATTCGAAGGGCAGGCAATGGGAAGATGCAGGACCTGGTTACCAGGTAACGAGGTGCAAAACAGGTCATAACGTATCTTCTTTTGGTCATCGAGCCTCGATTCTATTTGAAGAATTGAAGTAGTTGCGTGCCTTTATTCGGCGTATCGGAGTTACGCTCTTTTTGTCACCATCACGGTGTAAGAACTCTCGTCGAGAGTTGCAATTAAAATAGTATAGAAGCGGATCTTTGTTCGGTGTAGTATCATCAGAATTACGAGGCGTAAAAAGCTAATTCTCGACTTTTACGGGGTACGTGTCGAGAGAGAGAGAGAGAGAGAGAGAGAGAGAGAGAGAGAGAGAGAGAGAAGAGCGGCCTCATAGGCATGCAGGTCCCGGAGCAGAAGCGACCGTCCTGTATACCGAATTCGAATCAATTGATTGGCTGTTGATTGGAAATTGAATTAGATCGGAATGCGCGTGTCTCTCAGCGGGGAGGGACTCCTCTGCCTCTGCTCTTTTCAATGCGTTTGGAATATCAATGCCGTCCACATTTCGAAGCTCGACCCCTGCGTAACTTCCGCTCCCTCTCGCCTTTCGTCCCTCAGTCGCTCGCTACCCTCCAGCTTCTTCGTAAACCTTGGCCATGTCCAGACAGGACGATTTGATTCACACCTACATAAAAAAAATAGTTATCAGTAAATTTCCAAGAGTTTATCCAGCTCTTTCTAATTAAAGAAAAATTGAAAATTAAACAACATTTAAGGTAAATTGTAAGATTATAGAAAGGATTTAAAAAATTGTAGGAAAATCTACTGAATGCTGAGGCATCTTACCTGAGAAAACTTTCGGTCTATTATATGAACGATAGAATGATTACGTGAATTTTCTCTCTTAAAAAGGCATCTGTGCAAGGAATAATAAATGCCAAGTATATTATAGTCGCTAGAATGTTCCAAGTTGCAACAATCGAGGTGGATAATATGCAGGATAAAATCGTTGGTCGGCTTATCTACCTCCCTCAACTTTTGATCCCTTCGCTTCTTTTCTCTCTTTTCCTCTCGGCTCGTGTCTTTTATGCTGGTAACTGGCAATGGTATGTTCAACCCGATTGCACATGTTTACGAATGTATAATAGATGCGCTTCGCACAATTGCGATCCGAGTGCCACGCTGCATTCATTCATTCTGTCGTGTTTTACGCAATCTGTCGTGCATTCGAAATGAATTTGTCCATGCCTGGCATTACAACTGATCAATTAATCATTACGGGTACAATTCAATTGCTGGCGCCACTCGAGTTTTGTTCATTTGCTGAGGTTAGTCTCCCTAGTCTGGCAAATAATGAGGCCAGAGGACGTGGATAATGTTATTTGATAATGAAATAATAAAATAAACATGTACAGCTAAAGTAATCTAAGTTGAAAGTCAAATTTGACAATATTGGAATTTCGAACTGAGTAAATCTTACGAGTTACTTATTTTTCATAGCCTATATAATTCTAATTCTCTTGCCTCTGAAAAAATGGGTTGTTGGACCAACTACTTTAGTATTTACAAACTTGTACTAGTCTATTTAAATTGTTGTTGATCTGAATAGTTACGCCTACTAATAAAATAGTTGGTCCCAACTAATAAAGTAGTAGTCATATGTACAAGTCGAAGTAGTTGGGAAAACTAACCATTTATTTCAGTGTGGAAGCGCTGACATGACTGCGGGCTTATATCCTTATAAGTTTGTCGAAAATTTTTCAAAATCTTGCACCCAATCAATACACAAAGACTCTTTAACATTTTCTAATTCTAAAACTAGACAACCAAAAGCTGGTTGCTGGTCTCTTGGAGAACATGTAAAACAAGCGAGGCTTTGCGAGCATGTGGATCAGGATATCGTGGTAGGTAAGGCAGGTTGCCTCGTGCATAATGCAGCACGACGACGAGTTCAGCCAGCAAATGTTGGACGCTAATACATCTTGATGATAGATAGGGAGCATGTGTTTGGTCTTCGCAATGAGGCCGAGAGGGATGCCGAGGAGGGTATTGTAGAGGTGATGGTGGGTTCCAGGGGTTGGGACTCGGGGGGTTGGTACCGGGTTCTGGCTACGGGTTCGTTCGCGAGTTGCAATTCCAAGCACGTCGCCGTCAGACGAGCGTACGTGCGACAAGACTACGCTTTTACGCCTCTCTCTTTCTCTCTCCCTTCCTCTCCTTTTCTTCGACTGCGAAATTCACATTTCTCTGCTACCATCTTTTCTAACTTTTTCTCTCCTCCTTGCTGTCCTTCGACCACCGCTTTTCCAAAAGGATTCGTCGCATTCGCACAGATCCTCATTTCCGCTTCTTAGGAAATAGAAATTCGTTAACTTCATCCTCTGCCCGCTTCTAGAAGAATCTAATTATCAACTCAAGCTGCGGAAATTGGACAAGAGCCGGCTAGAAAAAAATACACATATTTTCTCTAGATTTAAATTGCTTTATTCTGTGCTTTAACAAAACGTAGTAATAATATATAATCCAGTCTGATTAATTGTTCAGTGGTCTGACGAAAAATTAATTATCAATACTCTATCTTTGATTGTGATAAATGAAACATAAATGAAACTCAGAAAGTGGCAATTATTTTGTCGATAAATAAGAAGTGGTTGCGGGGTTGGATTAACCCCACCCTACCACTGAACACTTAAAACGCTTTAGTAATCAAAATCTTGAGGATGGATGTGAACAGGAACGTCACAAATCCTTGAATGTCAAATGTAAAACGCGTCTGATTATAATCAAGACAGGATATTCTCTACATTCTAATTAAAATGTATAAACTGTTTTTTTTCAGAAAGCCATTCTCGACATTATAAACACTTAATACATTCTTTGAATCCACTCACAATCAATGGAAAAACATCCTCCAAAGAATTTAATTTTCACACAATAATTGAATAGCACTTTAGAGAAGACGTAAAGGTTTCGACGAATTTTAAAAAAATGGTGACCTCGGATGAAATGCTTGAACTTTTTGATAAAGAATATCAAAATTCGATAAAAAATGTAAAAATTTCTCCTAAAAATTCCCGTATCTTCGAATAGCTAACTCGCAAACTGCAAACTTATATAACAATTAAACTATACACCAGTAAAGTAGCATATAGATTAGTAATTAGTTATATCCTAAAATATAGCAGCAGACCAATTTTAAGTTTAAAAAAACTTTAGAAGAAACTAAAGAAAATGATTTTACGTGGTTTGTTCAGAGTTTAGTTTACATGTAATTGGTTGCCGGATTCGAATGATTCGACCTCCTGATTTGGCGTTTGAGAGTAGCAAGATGATCGAGCGTTTCCTCGTAAAAAACTTCCTGCTTTTCCTTTGGTAAGGTTCTCAACATGACCTCCAAATAAGAACAAAATCTTCCCACTGTATCATCATTTTTGCTGCTGTTGACTTGAGTTTCTTCGGTGCTTCTTATGCAAACTTGCTTAAAAGCAACTGCGTCAACTTCTGGTTGTGTGGTCCTTTTACGAGAATTCGGATCATTCATGGCAGTTATATTATTTACATTTTTTCTCGCAGTCAAGTCCCTGTAATCGTTTCTCGATACCACGACTCTCAATTCGTTCAACTTTGCACGGTCACTTGCATTATTTGTCGTCTTCATTGTCTGTGGGTGAGTTGGCTTGAGGACTCTCTTCGGCCTTGTTATTGGTTTTTGCGGCACTGGCTTTTTCCTAGTACTGCCAGGCTTAGGACCAGGTTTTCCCCTCACGTGGGGTTTGTTCATAATTCTTTTTCCGTTTACAGTCACCACTTTTGATGACACAACCTTTGGCGCAGTGGTTTTTGCTGGAATCGGTTTCTTAGCTCTGGGCCTAAACATGAATGATTTTGTTAGTGTTATTAATATGATTGACAATATTTGTTTTATATTCTGAAAAAGTAAAAATTCTTACGCTGAATCCTGTTCGAGAAACGTCATATGATTATAGTACTCCCATCTTGGCGCCATTGGTCGACCTGCATGCTCTGCTTTCGTTAGGGTAGTTTTCTCGCCACGGTACTTTTCACGAAGATGTGTCCAGTCTCTTCTTGCTACGCCTGGCTGGGATCCTTTGACATTGAAATTCATAATTAATCAAATAAAGGAACCATACTATTCATACTTCATTAAAAGTAATAAAAATTGAAATAAGTAAATAAATATAACCAAATATAAGAGATTTATTTACCCAATTCTCGATCAATTTCATCCCAAACTTTCTGTCTTGCCGGAATATCCCGTTTTTGGTACTTATCCCAGAGTAGTGTACGCATTCGTACAGCATTTATTAGTCGCATTACGTAATCATCTTTCTCGACCTGTTTTTCTTCCGGTGTTTCTTCCTCCACTTCGTCAACGTTCAACTCGATATCATCTTGGTCGTCGTCCACGTTAACATTTTTTGCAGGACACTGACTATCGTGCCAATCGCTGTCTTTATTTTCAACAACCTGCCCACAATGTACGCATATCTAGAAATTTAAAAAAAAACAATTTTATAATTGTGTGCGCCTAATAATTATAGTACACACACGCTTTTTTTAGTTTTTAAATCCAATTAAAGAAATTTTTCCAATTTTTTAAATTTGAAAATTGCATTCTCAAGACTCGCCTCTTATGCTTTATAGCGAATACCCTCTTTTCTAACCTAATAATAATATTTAATAGTTAAACAAAGCTCAAAACAAAGTTTAAAAAAATTAATATCTTCTCATCTGATGGGAATGTAAAAAAGTGCGCTAGATGCCACAATCTTTCTTTGTTTAAAACTTTAACTAAAAATACGTTTTGAGTGACGTATTTGATTTCTTTCACTCTAATTTTCAAAACACTAAATGTTTTTAAGATCCAGAGCAGCTATGCAAAGGAATTTTTTAAGTAAAACAAGCCAGAGTTTAAAAATGTTCAAACCATAACCTCAAAAACCAATCGATTTTACGATATGACATATTGATATATATATATATATATAAATTAATAATCAATTTAGCATTATATTAAGAACTAATACTGTCCAAAAATAAGTACACTAAATACGAACGAATGTAAAATAAGCAAACGAAATACAAAACGATGAAAGCGGAGGGAGGAGTTTTAACCTCAATGTTAAGATGCATTGTATTTCAATTATTGAGTACTTACGTATACAAGATTAACATCCGCCATTTTAGAAGCTCTTATGCTTCTTCGAGTTCTTGGTAATAATTCGATTTGAACGCAAAAGCGTCTCTTTGCTCCAGTGCAACAGTAAAGCCAAAATTCATTAAATCGGTAAAATGTAGCAAACACCGCCACCGCCAAAACAACTATCCAATTCCGAAAAATACCGAAAACGCCCGAAAAAAGACGATTTGCGTGGCATTTTCAGTGCTGCCAATATAAAAGTCTAAAACCGAGTTTCGATATTTTACAATAAGAGGCGCTGATGCCTGTTCAAGATTATTGGTGGGAAATTCAAATTCCGTTGAATGAAAACATTCTTTATGACTGGTAATATTTATTATTACAGTAAAAAAAATTTTCTTTTATGACAATTACAGACATCACAGCCAGTAGATCAATTTTAGTAAAAATAGGGAATTTTTTAAAAAAGAGGGAGCATGTTTTATCTTTTAGAAATACGGCCCTCCAATTAAAAATAAAACAAAAAGGTGTTTTTTATACCAACAAATCATCACAAAATTATCAAATTTAACAATATTTATTAGGGATTAAATGAATACACTTAAAATGATCGGTTAAAAAAAAAGTTGGATTTTCGGATTTATATTATTTATAATATAAACTAAAAATAAGGCAATGACTTATTTGTTGGTTACTATTAATCGGAATAAGAAAGCATGCAAACTAAGCTTAGATAATTATTTTACAAGTTGTTCATAAGCAAACGTCAAATCACTTTAACGGAGAAAAGAAAAGGACTTAAAGTCTTAACAAGTATCTAAAATTTACCTTTACAATTTTCAAAAGAAGTAACAAACGTCAAACTCGATATTTTCGTTAATTCGTTATGCTTATAAACTATGTATCTCGGGCCCATTTTTGGCGTATTCATATTTAATGTTTTGCGTACGCTTTTTACAACAAAAATAAAGATAAAACTGGATAATACAATGAATGATTTTTCTTGAGAATCGTATGTACTCCATATCGATAAATCACGAAAATACAAGCCATGGACAACCGCTTACAATTCTAATGATACGCCTATGGAAAATCAACCTAACAAAAAACTACCTACAAGGAAAAAATTTGTCTGGCACCGTAAAGGTGCAAATACAATACAACGTAAAACGGGCTGTGACGTCAGCACGGAGCCGTAAACGGTTCTCTATCTCGCTCTCGGAACAATTGAACGAGAGAGACAGAACACTCTCCGTCGTGCTGACATCACAGCCCGTTTTACGTTGTTTTGTATATGCACCTTTATAATAATTAGAGAGTGGACTAGACTGGGTATGAAATTGGCTACGAATCGTCTGCGAAAAAAGAAGCACTGCCCGGAATGGTGAGGAAGGGCGAGCAGAAAGATTTGAATTTACAAGTCTTTCTGCTCGCTTTTGCCCCTTCCCCACCCCCCGGGCAGTGCTTCTTTTTTCGCAGACGATTCGTAGCCAATTTCATATCCAGTCTAGTTCGCTCTCTAATAATCATTACGTAAAACATACGAATGTTTGAAGCAAGTCTCGTTTTCAAATTAGGAATGAATGTTTAAATTGTTTGAACACTTCCAAACACTTTTCAAACACAAATAACTGAGCAAATGATTTTACGACTTTTTCAAAACTTGCGTAGAAAAAATACTTTCGTTAATCCTACAAATATGAAATGATTGCAAAGAGTCATGTTTTGTACTAGGACCTTTCTTTGATCACAAGAAACTCTTTTTACACCCTTTTTTTCCTTTTTACAAGTTTCATTCGTTTCAAAGTCTCTCCTAAAAATTAGATCTTCTGAGTTTTCGATTCACGGAAGCGAGATGGTCCAACGTTTCTTCACAAAACATTTCCTGGTGCATTTTTGGCATCTTTTTCAGCATCACTTCCAGATACGAGCAAAATCGTCTGATCTCGTCGTCTTCATCATCGTCGTCAATATTCTGCAGCTGTGTTTCTTGCATCCTTCGGATACAAACTCTCTTGTAGGATATCGGATTCTCGATGTGCCTTTGCAGTAGAGCACCATTTGTCAAGTTTATCTCTTCGACGACGTCCACATCTGAATCTGAAGATGCAGCGGAACGTTCTCGTTTCCTACTGACGTCTTCGGAATTTGACGGCGGTATGTAAAGGGGCTCTTTGTTGCTTTTGGTTTGCCCTCGTCTGCTTGGGGCAGGAATCAACTGGGTAGATTCTTCAACCACTTGCTGATAATTCGAAGCCATTTGTTGTACTACTTGCTGATGATGCAAAGCTCCTTTCTTCTTCTTTGGCTCAAACATTTTTGGTACCACAATTTTTGGTGTGGAAGTTTGGGGGAGTGCTACAACCGCAGACTGTCTGCAAATCAAATAAGTTTAGTTTAAATTCCGTTCATTTTTAGGTGAATAAGGCTACTAAGGATCACAAATAGGACATTTTTTTTAATTTTCTAAAATCTCATACTGCTTTGGTTGGCGAGTGGCGATCAGAAAGAGAAGCGGAGAGTAATATGGCCAATTAGTTTTCTCTCCAGATTCCACTTTGCGCCTCTCACTGCTAAAATGGTGCCGAAGTTTCGTCCAGAGTATTTTCGGTTTTCCTGGATCCATTCCTAGAATAAAAGAATAGAATCGGTTAAATATATCGTTGTAAACATTGTAGCATTAATGTTTAAATTAATAATAAAAATTAAATACCTAGTTCTTCGTCAACTTCAGCCCAGAGGTTCCCCATTACGGTAGGATTTCTTTCAACTTTCGACATCCGATTGTCCCAAAGAGCCAGGCGCTGTCGAACAGCATTAATAATCCGCAGGCTTTCATCTTCAACTTCATTTTCCTCATCGCTTGAACTTATCACGTCTGGTTCTTCATACTGACCGGGGCTTGGTTTAAAGCTGCAGTTTCTAGAATGTCGTTTTTCGTCCTTGGTATCGACGACCTTCGCACAGTTCATACATATCTGTATAGTGTAATGATTTATCCGACTGAACTATGCTTGTAACATGCACATGAGGAACGTTGACTTACACAGTTGCTTCGAAATAAAAAGTAAAATAAAAGCATGAAAGTTTCTAAAAATTAATTTTTTGGAAACTTTCAAATTTTTATTCAATCCATCACATTTAAAAGTTGGAATTTTTCGAAAACTATTCTTCTTTGAAAGTTGAAAAACATGCAGAAGTAATTCCAAGAAAGCAGCATTCATTTCTTCATTAAGATAATTAAGTGGAACTGGAAGTGAAATTTTATCTTTTGAATAAATCAATATTTTTAAAGATCTTTACGATTGATTATGAAAAAATGGCCTCAAAAGCTTATAAAAAAATTAGCAGCTTTCCATAATTAATATTTTATTGTGTTGAAAGTTCACTTGCGGGTTCCCTTTAAAAAGTCATCAAGCAAAACACCTGCAGTTCTACATAGTTAATCAAACATTTCAGAAAGAAAATTAAAAGAGTAAAGAAAAATAATTTCATTTTGTTTGTAAAAATGTTGTTCCGAGAATCATGGACACTGAAGATGATAATCTTCGGCAATTTATATCTTATCTAATTAATTATTTATTCATTCATTTCTGAATAATTGTCAAATTTAAAATATCAGATTTGGCTAGTCTCATATCTAGGATTAAATGTTAAGAAATTAATATAAACTTTATTAAAAACAAAGGAGGCCAAAAACGCAAGAAGGCCGCCACCCAAACAGTGAGAATGACAAAATAAACAATCAAACAAAAGACTCCTGTTTCACTTTTTTGTAACTCATTTTCATTACTACTTTTAGTATTCAAATGACCCTTTCAAGGATTTTATCAAACGCTACACAACTTTTACTCAATAAATATGTAACAGTGTAATGGTTAATTGAATAATTAACAATGTATTACCGGCATGATGCGATGAAAAAATTATTATGCAGTACGTTACACTTAAAAATCAAAATTTGTAATTTTCTACTTACATACATCACCTTCTTCCTGGGGGCCATTTTGCAATACACTAGCTAATGAAATATGCACTGAACCCCCTAAAACCGAACAAAAAGACTGAAAAGTTTGATTTTTTTAACTAATTTGCGCGTCCTAACTAGACGAAATTCTTTCGCAACATAAAATATGCGCAACATGAGAGTCACAATCACAAAATGAGAGATAAGAAAGCAGAAAGTAACGCAACACCGGCTCCCAGATCGAAGCTATATCCCTATATCCCCCCAACCCCAGCTTGACTGATAAAGAAGTATTCATGATTCACCGAAGGACCGAAGGGAGAAAAATTACATTATTTTTTCTCAGAGAAAAGAACATTTTGAATTTTAAGTAGAGTAAAAACGTTAAACTTGGCTCAAAAAAATTATTTTCATCAAAATCTTTGGTATGACAGACTTTTGCTTAAATTAGAGTTGATTAAAAATTAAATATTAATTAGATAGGGTTGGTAAGGCAGAGCTGCTGAAAGCGTCATACCGTTTCTCACTACATAACCTAGAAATCTGCCTTATCATGTGGAGGATAATACAATAATATCCCATAGAGTTCGAAAATTCTGGGTAATTTATTTTTTATCTTTTTCTTCCCTATAGCGCCATCTTTGTCTAGAAAAAGATGGCGTTTTATGCGATATTATCGCATAAAGTAGAGATATGTATTTTATTAACTTGCTTACCTGATTATCAGTTGGAGGGCATTACTTACCTATGTATTTACAAATGTGAAAATTCACTGAGGTGGTGTTGTGGCTTTATAATGTAAAAATTTCAGCCAATAAAAATCATTAAACCTTAAACCAAATGTGAAAATTAATTCCTACAAACTTGAAAAAATGTTTTTCTTTTTTGTTGAACTCTAGATTAACCGACTGGTTTTCTAAAATATTATCTTTGTGAACGTTACTCTTGTCTTAATTAAAATAAAACTGTGAAATGATTTAACGTTAAGAAGATGGATTCTTGGTATTGAAAATAGGCTAAAGAACGGAAACCTAGATTCCTGTACTACGTTAAAAGCCTTTTACAGGATTCAAAGAAGGTAAATAGAATGGCATTGTTACAAGACACACATGTAATTTTCTTTCTCGTGTGTCATGGTTGTTGGCTACCATCAGATATAACAATTCTTCCATCCGCCCTACTTCCTCTTTCCTGCGATTCGTAATAAATTTAAATAGTACAAACGCTTCACAGATGCATAAGTTTGAACACTCGATTATTCAACCTCATTTCAACTGCATTGAATTGAAATTGAAAAACATAATTTGGCAAGTTTAGGAAACTTGATTCTTGTTAAAAATAAAAGAACTGGAGTCTCCAGTTTGTTTACGTTTTCAAAATTCAAATTTAAAAATTCAAGTTCATGATGCATGTTCTCTATTGTATAATAAAATTCTAAACTGACGTATGTACGAATAGAAAATGTATCTTTAGATTTACAGAATAAAAGTTGATAATTTTTTACATTACTGATAGGTAATTAAATCGAAATCGATAGTGAAAGAGTGGACAACTTTTAATTGAAAGCAAAGTCATTATTATAACTTTCTCGTATATCACCATTGAAAACTGTCTGTCGTAAATTCAAACAGTTTAAAAATACATATAACCATCTTCTGCATCGCACAATGGGCATTGAACTTTCACTTAAGTGGTATTAATCGGTTCGTCTCGAAAGATCCCAATCGAGATTCGCACCAGTGAAATGCCAATAAAAAAGAGCAAACACTGACCAGCACAAAGATTTACTGAGCCAATGTATGCAGTCTACTAAAAAAATAAAATAAATGAATTAGGAACCAAGTAGTTATAATTAGAGTCTTTACTATTTGTGTGTCTTCATTTTCTAAAGTTTATGTTTCTCGTTTGACAAGCTCTGATAATTTATTGGCACAGCAGCAAACTCACTTTCATACAATTTTAAGTAATTTAATAAGGTGCCCAAACAGAATCGAGAAAATTGAAATAATGACTTTCGCTTCATTATGCATACTATAGTTACAAGTATCACTGTGACTTTCTCGATTATTATTGTCCTTGATCTTGGAATCGCAAGATTCACGAGACAAGGATGCACTCAGACAAGGGTCACCAGACATGTCTCGGAATCTTTGTGTACTTGAAATGCGATATTGAAAACCGGTTGAGCAATGTGTCTCAGTAATTCAGTTTTTCTTGCTGTCTGGGAGGCAAACTCCGTTAGGAACATCTCTACATGAATCTTTTTAAAAAATATGAGTTATCTTCAGGGTACGGGAAACGAGAGCGGAAAAGCTAATAAAAAAAAGTTTAGAAAAATGGAAAGATTCAGAATTTTCAGGATCTGGAAGAATCGTTAACTTTCTTTCATTTTTTACAATTTTTAAAAATTGTCAGTTTGAAAATGGTATCAGACTTGAATAAATCAAAATCACACTCACTTACCTTATTCTTGAAATATTCAATGTTGTCGAAAAAATTAAATGTTGTTGTATTCCACAAAAGCTGTTGTTGGGAATGTGAATAATTATTATAATAAGTGTTGGTTTAACGACGAATACTCGCGATCTGGACTTGGCTCGGTCTTCCCATTTCGCAAAATGTTACAGTCAAGAGTAATAACGGCTGTGTTTTTACTTGAGGCTAAATCCTGGATTTATAAATCATAAATGCGAATCATCAAGATTTATGATGATGGACACTATTCACAGTTTTGAGATTCATTGCAGGCGGAAGAGATGATTTATTTTGATTTAGTTGATGTCCAAGTTGTTATTTATTTGATGTTGATTCTGCGTTCCACACAGATATACTAGTCAAAACTCATTGGGAAACAAAAACACAAAAAGTCGCAATCTTTCTTTTATATTTCAATATATAATTCAATTTTGGATCACCTATATTATTCAATAATCTCTTCTCCACCAAATGAACTCCTTAAAATATTAAATTTTCATTTCAAAAATTTAAAAATAATGTTTGCTCTAGAAATTTATATTCTGCTTGAATCCAGGATTTAGAATGAGATTCGATTCTCTGGAGGAGAATTTTCAATACTTACAGTGATTTGATTGATGCGCTCGTCCAGGACATGAGGTTTTTCCAGAATTACTTCACAGGCCATGATTCTGTCGTGAGCTGCTCGAAATTCCAAATGCATAGCAGCGATATCTCGATGAATTGCGTTGGCTCTTTGGGCCTCTTCAACTCTGGATGATAGCGATTCCCAACTTTCTAGCAAACCTGCAAATAAAACGGAAAATAATCAAGTGTGTAATATTTGAAACAAATTTAATTTCTATACTCTTGAACCTAAATTTTAAATTCCCATAATCAAGTTAAAATATATTTAATTTTTCTTCGAATTATTTTTCAACAAGAATATCAAAAAATAAAAAATGATCATTCTTGAAACTATCAATATTTAGAATCCATTTAAGAATACCGAGATTAATTTACAGTTACGACACTACAATGCAAAATAGCAATGGATTCATACATATTAAAGAGCTGCCTTATTCACACTGCCATCAGCCTAACTTGCTAGGGGTCAAGTAGAAAGAAGCTTTGCCTTTTAAGGTTTCAAACGACTTTACTCTAAAGTTTAAATCCTAGCTTCAAAGGTAGCGGTTTCATCGTAACCAACACGACAATAATCCTTTTAGCAATTATAAAAAACTACTCTAAAATAAATCCTCCTGCATAACATTTCTAAATAAATCTCAAATTCTCCAGCTTCGAAAGTGATCAGTTGCGATACTTTACTTGGAGAAATTCGCCATTCATATATTTTTATAGCAAGCGTTTGATTTCTTTATGCAGTTTATACCTCTGCCGGGAAATTATATACACGATTTCACTTCTGCATAAGTCGAGAACAATAACATGCACATTTAAGTTTCGAATGTTCACAAGTGTGTAAAATCCTTCTGATTTATTGCTAGAAAATATTTTTAGTGACACAACACGATAATGATTTTAACTTCAGTTGACAATTTTATAGCAAATTTTTTAAACCAATTTTTTTTATAAGCGCTTGAAGATATTCGAGAAAGCATTTCACTGAGGATATAAGCTGAACTAGAAATAATATCGGCGCAGATAAATATAATTTATAACTCACGACCTCTGATGTCAGGTAGAACGTTCTATGATTAGATAACTTGTGAATTGTGGTTAGCGTTTAATAGCTACTGGGTCATTTCCGAGGTTTGACATCGTTTCTCATATTTCTGATTACGATCCTCAATTGACAAGTAAAAAAATCTCTTAATGAAAGCCAGTCTACAAAATTGGCTCAATGATTCGACTTTCAACTATTCAGACCAATTATTTTGATAAAGATCATTGTTCAATGACTCCATTCACCCGACTGAATATTTTTATTTTTTATTTTTATTAGATAAAGGATGAACAATTACTTTTTTATTTTTATTTGAAATGTAAAAATATAAAATAAAATTTTGACAAAAATAAACATCCTCTCTTATGTACGATATAAAATAAGGGTTAAATATCCTGAAGGGAGAAACATCCATTTTTCCAGAATATTTAATTATTTTTAATATTTCTCAACTCTTTTTTTTAATTTCTGTAATGAATGTGACTCAAATATATAAAAACTAGTAGAAAATTTCTTTATCTGTTTAAATCACGTCCTCGATCAGTCGAACAAGACCATGACCATTGTAAGAAACGAGTGACCCTGACCATTTAAGAGCACAGCGAATGCCTTTAAAAGTTTAAATTCTAGACGTGCGTATCGATACCGGCAAGCTTTTTGCCCTTTCTTTAATCTTTATCCATTTTAAAATTATTTTTATAATTTTTAAAGACTTTAATGACTTTATATATCTATCAATTTTTAATTAAATTTAAATTTCCACTCTTCAGTCCATAGAAATCAGTAAAAATAAAATCAAATTCAAAAGATAAAAATAATTCTATGAAACCTGACTTTAAAAATAAAATGAAAAAGTAATATAAGAAAATAACAGACCCTTTTTTCATTCTCAATTTTAGAGGAGAAAGAGTTGAATATAATATTAAGGTGAGAGTAAAATAATAAAGAAAGAAAATAATAAGAAATTACATGCACGCGATATGCTAAACTAAACGACTTGCACGCTACAGAAGAAAACAGAAGCTCCTTTTTTACGGCTTCTTTGACCCCTTTTAGAAATTTTTTTGTATCACGCAAGATGTACTATTTAGAAAAGAAAATATTTATACCCTGGAAATTTTCTGTAAAAGAATGCGACAGTAATCGATTAGACAATTAGATCATGAATTTCTCTTGTACTGAATCGTCCATTAATTCTTTACTGTGAGAGTATAATTTCTCTAATATCAATTCATCAGAGTCTCTCACACTGAGAACAAGAAGATTGAAGATAATTTGAAATTGTTCCTAAAAAGTCAAATTACAGTCAGTTTTAATGGCAGCAAATAAACAAGAAGAGTCATAAAGTTAATTGAGTATTTAAATTAATTTTTTTAAAAACTTTTAAAAATGAATTCGCAATCTCGACAGAAATAAATTTCGAAGTGAATATTTTGACGGTGAAATAGAACATTGCTGAGTCAATGCAAGTGTAATGGAAATAAACAAAAAATGTAATAAATAAAATTATTTTTACTATAATCTTGTGACAATTCGTTTCAATTAACGAACAAAATTATTTCAAGGGAAAGTCCAATAAATTATTTTAATGGTATCCACGCATCATTTTCTACAAAAAGAATGTGGTTCGCACTCAAGTTAAGAAAGTAGAGAGAAAATGTTGGAAAGTATTAGTTTTTTTAGAGGCTGAATTAATGGAAAAAAAGGATATGACTAATTGGAAACAAATAAAAAATTTACCTGATTTAATCAAATTTTTATTTAAATTAAGAACAAATTTTATTTAGAATCAAACCAAATTTATTTAAATCGAATACATTTTTCTTACCGTATATCAGCGATATAATTTTATATATGTATAAGCAAATTTTTTTCGATTCAAACAAGCTTTGTTAAATTAAAATAAAACGAGATTAACTTCTCCATTTTTAATCAACTAATTTATAATTACTATATATACGTCAGTCAACACAGCATCGCTTCTGGCCTGAATTGCGGATGTAAATAACTTATTTTCCATTTTGATATATTTACGTGTCATTACAAAGAGACTGTATTATTGAAAAAAATTAGGAATAATATTCATAATAACTTTTTATTGAAACTCTTTATTACCCAAAGAGTATTACTGCAAAATTTAAATTGCCCTTTACTTTTTTCATTTAACAGATAAGCATCATAAGATTCGGAATTTACACTCCATATCATTTTAAGATTTCTTATCTCAATAAAGTTTCACAACATTTTAACACCGCCATTCAAACCATCTCCCTTTTTGTATTTTTGTTTATTTTTACTGAACGTACGTGTCGAGCATCCTGGAAAGTAATTTGCACAATTTGTTGGTTGCCTCGAGCAATATAAAATAAATAAGTTTTGAACTAGACTCACAGTCTCTTTCGACAAATCGTTTCTACTTGATTTCAAATTCATTGCCGCCACTGATTAAATTTCCGGACTTGCTGCACATTGAAATTTATTTCATTTCTAACTGAAAAAATAATTATAGTTGATAAAAATACAAAAAGGCTAGAGAAATATATAATGTAAAAATATTTTAAATTTACTTTGCCAAGGCCAGCACTGAATAATTGAGTTTTAATCTGACTAAAAATATTCGTAGTATGAAACTCGATAAGGAAACGACCTGTATGACGATAACGTTATTTTTTAAATAAAAAGCTAATTTAAAGACGAGTTCCATCGTTTGCTGAGTTTCTGCTGGCCGTAATTTTCAAGCATGACACTTGCGTCCTTTCCTCATTTCATTCCCTCAAGAAAAGAAAAAAAGAAACTTTTAAATAAAACGTTTCGATACTACAAACAGGTTTCAAGCTTCTGATGAATTTTCTCCTTTTTGCTCAAAGAAAATTTCAATATCGCTTATTTCTTATTTCCGGTATTATAGATTAGATCCAAATATTTTCCTGCATGAGATTAAAATTAATTGCTAGAAAATTATTAAAAATAAATAAATATAGCAAGAATTTATAATTTCTACCGGTTCTCGACAAATCGTTTTTTATAGTCGACCATCAGGTGTTTTAAAAAAAGGATTTCCTTGAGATGGAGAATAGAGGTGAGTCAATGTTGACTAGTTTTCAGAGTACCGAAAGCGATGAACCCAAGATGGGTATTCCACATTCATAGTTGTGAGTTACTTTTCTTTTTAGAGTCCGAGATAGAAATCTGTATACCTCTACCTATACAGTCAATGTCGATTCGTTTCTTTATAATATAATCAACATGATGAGGTCATATCTAAAAATCTAGAGATTATAAAGAGGCACTCCTTAAGATGATTCTGATCTCCCACTCATTATACTCGTATGACTCGTATGTATAAAGCCGACAACCCGATTCCGTTGCTCTAAAGTCTCTGTAGATATTTTCTGTCATAATGGGATGTCTGTTTAACATGTCAGTTCGGATCAAGTTGAGAGAGAGAGAGAGAGAGGGGGGGGCGGGGGGAGACAGAAATAGAGTCATTAAATAAAAAATATAAAAATATGTGTACAAAAATATATAATTTTTTGCATATTTTAAAATGATTCGCAATACTGACCTACCACAATGTCTAATCGTGAAGGAATGTCATGGAGATCTGTTGTACTGATTGTCTATAATGTATGCTGTACAAATCCAATAGCACATTTACAATATATTTACATATGTATCGAAGAAATGGACTGAAAGCTTTTTGCGCATCCACGAGAATAATAAAAGGCCTCTGACTTTTCAATTTAATGAAAAGACACGAGATTGATAGGACGATATAATACAAATTATTTTGGATTCTGACTTATCAAACGTCTTTCTAAAATAATTATGATCTCAAAACAGGATTGGATTAAAAGTTTATTGAGAAGAGAAATACGATGGAAAAATAACAAGTTGTATACACTGCTCTTCCGTTTGTTTTATGTACCTCCGGTGCATAGGTTCCAGGAATTTTCGCCGATGGTGAGAGGTCCAAAGGGACGAGAAAGCTTCGCAAGTACCGTAGCCACAAAGCGGGCAGTATCATAAGCGGATAATTTCGTCAGTTCGCTTCAGTTCGTTTTCAGTGTTTTGGTTATGAGTTATATATAATAATGAATAAATAACTAAATAAAATTTAAAATTAAAGTAAACGTTAAATTAAACTTATATTTGAAAAATATTTTTTACTCGTGACAAAAATCAAACAGAAATAGTTCATACGGACTGTTTACGTTTAGAGACGGCCGCTTTAACTCCAAGGCTATTGCAGGCCATCCCCGAAACCCGTCTTAAAGCGGAAGAGCAGTGTATTATGAAGAAATTATCTGCAGAGGGCTCTATACTCATTAACATTATAACCATCTTAGGTCAGTGCCGTGTCTGCATCTGAAGGCACTCATTTATTCTTCAAATTAACATTTTTTACCGCTTTATAGTACAGCTTTATACAGTCAATGAATTTGAAACAAATTGAATAAAATAAAAATTCCTTAGAATCTAAGAATTCATTTTCAAATTAATCAAAACTATCTAATACCTTCCGATGTGATGAGAATGTAAAAATAAAAATAATTATTATTTCCAGAAAGTCCATCCAATCTTTTAATCATTTTTAATGCAATGCTCACGTTCTTGCAGAATTCTTGGATTACCCACGCATGTAGGAGAATTGCATGTGTTTTCATAAGCTTATCGCATAAATTACCATTACCATTACGACATATACGTACATAGATTTTCCGTAAAATCCTCTGCAGTAATATCAGTTTGAACAAACATTTTGATGTCAAACAATAACTAAGTAAACATGAGGAAGAATGCAAGATTCGTCAAAAAATGTCATTTAAAAAGTTGAAAACCAACACTGATAATCAATTGTTTCCCCAAAAACGTCAAAGTTACATTCAAGTTATAAGAAATGTCCACTTTTGATTTATCCTAAACAATTATTGTTCTTTCGACTTGTTTGAATTCAATTTGAAATTTCTAAATTTAAAGCTGATTTATTTTAATCACTTTTCACAAAATATTTTTCTCGTTTTCCTTAATGATTCACTCACACAAATATCCAACTGTTTTTAAAACCACTTTGATATCACTCTTAAAAAACTTTTTAGTCTTTCTTCTTCTTCTTCTTCATGTTCATCACCATCAAGTTGGTTGCAATTATTTTCTTAAAAATTTGAAACGACGCGACATCTCATCATCTGACAAATTAAAGACGTAAAAGAAAACTTGTTGAAACGACGACAGTTTTCCTCCACAAGGAAGACTGGACGGAATACTGATTTACTGATACTGACAATGAAACGTAGATTGTAGAAAAAGGCACGCGCGCTTATGTCACTTTTCAAGGTACGAAAGAACGTCTCCATAAAACGATCTTACATCGAATAGGGCCGGTGTCTCTCTGACGGGATAAAACTGTAATTTGTGGACTGACGACCACGAGATAATAAAACTCGTTTCGCACGAGAGAGGAAAGATGCGCGAGTACAGAGCGAATCGCGAAAGTACAATCCCACTCTGTATACCTAGCTAGGTGGTTGAACCAGAATCGAAGCCAAGCAAAAGTTCCGCGCTACTCGATGGTTGACGTTTACTCCCGAACGGGATCGAAAACTCCCGAAGAGGGGATTCGATCATCCTCAACCATTTTCGTTTACTTAAATCTTAATTAAAGTGCCAGAGTCAAATTTCAAATTCAAACACTTTTTGCTCTTCAGCTTTTAGATTCTTCTTCTTCTTCTTCTTCCTATCCTTCAAATTCAGAAGATTTATAAAATAGGGGCAAATAAAAGAAATATTAACCCGTAGTGGTCACACCTCCTAAAAATAATGTAATGGTCACACTGGGTCCTATAGACCCCACGCAGAAAAACAGTTTTG
This sequence comes from Euceroptres primus, assembly GCA_037177015.1. NCBI lineage: Eukaryota > Metazoa > Arthropoda > Insecta > Hymenoptera > Figitidae > Euceroptres > Euceroptres primus. Next base: position 51,033 of record JBAGKK010000302.1, on the reverse strand, counting down.
CCATTTGCGTTCTTTTTTATGTATAGACTCAAACCTTGAACTGGAATTTAGTTTAAGACTTCCTCTTTATAATCCAATAATTTTTTTCTCTTTTTAAAAATTTTTTTATGTTGTAAAAACGCGAGAAACTACGTATCTTTTCTTCGAAGGTACGTAGACGCAAAGTTAGCCTGGGGTCCACTGGACCCAGTGTGACCATTACGGGTTAAGAAACATCCATTTTGGCCATTTCGTTCGAGAGATATTAGGTTTTGAAAGTAAATTTTGCAAAATAGCCTACTGTGCGCCGTCGTGGGACGCTCAGGGGTGGGGGACAGAATCAGTGAAGCGTGAACGACCATGAAGGTGGCCCATAATCTAGGGGCCCATAGTCTAGGGACGAGTGTATTTAAAATTTTAGGTTTATATATTTAAATAGTTCTTGTAGATGTAGACTATTAATTTAATTATACATTTATAATGTATAATAATAAACGGTTTAAGTTTAAGTTAAAATAATTTAATAAAGAAGTTATTCAGTAGTTAATATCAACGTTAGGTCAGGATCGAAGTTGTCGTACCATATACAGATTTATCTACTGAAAATCCTACATATGGCCCACGTGTGCACCATGTGTGAACTTTTAAGTGGATTATTCCGTGCTTGGTGTGGCAACTGATTTGAACTACTATCCGTTCACTTTATGAAGACCCCTCCAAAACAGCTGTACATTTTTGTAATTAACTCGTAAAAGAAAAAT
>JBAGKK010000298.1:563370-582988 GCA_037177015.1 Euceroptres primus | reverse complement strand
CATTTCTCTGATACCTTTAGGTTTCAATATTTATCAGTATTCGAGGGTGGAAAATAACAATTATTCCCTGGAAAAAAAGTATTTGTTTGTCTCAAGAACACAATTGAACAAGAATAACAATTCGTGGCTGTTTACATTTATTTAAAACTTGCAAGTAGAAAAAAATCGATTAATTTAACAGAATTCAGTTGCTAGAATAGGATCAGCAAATTTTTTTCTGTTATATTTACAGAAATTTCCGTTAAACTTACAGATGGTCACTAAATTTAACAGATGTCTGTAAAATTAACATAAGTGCCAAGTTAACATTTAAAACAAAAAACCAGAATTCCATTAAACTAACAGATATTTCTGTTAATTACACAGACATTTCTGTAAATATAACAGAAAAAATCTGCTGTCCCTATTTCAACAGATGACTTCTGTTAATTTTACAGATTTTTTTCTCCGTGGTTAAATTTACTGACCATCTGTAAGTTTAACAGAAATGTCTGTAGAATGTACAAAAATGTCTATAAATATAACAGAAAAAATCTGTTTTCCCTATTTAACAGATTATTCTGTAATTTTACAGATTCCTTTTTCTCCGTGTATTTGTTTAGACTCCTACTCTTTAATCTGGAAAAAATACATGAAATCGCCAAAGTGTCCATTGTTGAAAATAAATTCTAATAATAGTTAAACGACAACCCATTATTCCGACATCATCCGTCTATCCTACAAGAAAGTCGAGACCGTGTCGAGATGACGGTCCGGGAAACAAGCGTACCGCAATACATTCGTTCGCTACACTTTAGATATAAATACTCCAGAGAGGGCAAGGAACCACAACTTCTTACTAGCTACTTCTTAAGCTGTTAAGTTAAGCACACGTATGAGTGCATCTTCACGCACCTGCGCATGCGCTCTTCTAATAAAATTGAACAGGGTTTTAATGGGAGAAGGGTAAAGAATGCTAAGGGATGAGGAATTCTTCCACTACGGAGAATGGAAATGAGGGGCATGACTGGCTAGTAAAGTTTTAGATTGACAATGAGATATGAAGAAAATGGATGATAAGATGTATCAAATGTTGCATTTTTGGATGTACTGGGTGTCCTACAATCGCAATTCACACATTGAGCGAATCATCATTTTAGGGATAAATTCTGATCCTGTAGGTTTAACTTTTCAGCAATTCATCGTTGAAAAGGATTGAAGTTTCCTCCCCTTGATATACGACTTACAAGGATTAATGCGATACGTTTACTGTAATATATTTAATTTATTTAATTAGTTGATGAGCATTTTGAATTAATTTTTACATGTTTAATTAAAGCTTTAATTAAAAAGTAAAAATTTATACGTTTTACCTTTGAAAGAACTGGAAAGTCAATATTTTTACGTTTGTCGAATTCTCTGGACTATCGTCGATAACAACGGATAACTTTAGACCATGAGCGTATCAGGATCACGAGGATCTGTACAAGGACGAGAGGAAGAGGAGTACGACGTGAATAGGATTCGTGGAGAATAGGCAGGAGCAGAGGTGGAAGGGTTTCCAATGAGCGGCCATTTATCTTCTGGAAAATTCACCGACGTTTTTCTCCAGCACGGTATCGATTTTAGGTTTGGACGATAATGCAGGGCTGCAAGCGTCCACTTTTGCGGCAGTAAAATCTGTTTACGTTTTATTCAAGAAGGGACTAAATTCCCTAACTGCAGCGAAAAATAGCTTGGAACTTTCAAGATGTTTGTCTTTGCTGGATCATCAGACTGTCACGACTTTTATTACACTCGAATCCCGGTTTAAGATGGATTTTGGGCATTGCCTGTCCTAAGCCGGGATAGCCCTTAAGCGTCTCTGAACACAAACAGTCAGGGCCGTACGAACCACTTTCAGTTGGAATAATATGAATTATGTAACTGAATTATGTATGCATGTAAATTTTTTACCATAAGGGATCAAAATTCTTAAATAACGATGAAAAATTAATGAAAAAAAATTGTCAACGTGTTTTTTAAAAATAAATGCAAAATGCGAATTGATACTGCACGTTCTGTTGCTGCGGTACTGCTTGACTACTACTCTACGACCGAGCCTCCCGGTCTACCCTCGGACCCGCGCATATGTTAAATGCCACTGAACGAAATTCTAGGAATATCTTAAACCGGGATTCGAGTGAACTTAATTCTATCATTAGTCATTACATTTATAGAAATAGTATACCACAATTTATTTATTTATTGTTGTTATTTCTGACACATAATAATACTCCATTATTATTTTAATCAGTGGATTTACCCCATCAGGCATCAAGGTTTTTACTGAAAATAAACAAGAAAATCGAGCTCTTCGAAATGTAGTAATTGGAAAGTTCAATTTCGTTAGTCGAAAAATTCTGCTCGCTCAAACGCAAATAAATTCAAAGAATTTTAATTGAAATCCAAGAGAAAATCACGTGTAACAAATTTGATGATATACTTCGTCTTCCGAAAAATGTTGTACAGATCGTCAATAGATTGAAGTCTTTTTCTCGAAATAATATACAAGTCCCTAGGACATTTAAGTTATTTGAACTATTGTATTTATGAACAGGGATCTCAGTACTTATACTTGCTTCATTTGGTATAGAATAAGTGTTTCAGTACCTAAAATGAATTTATTACGAATTCACAAGATAAAAACACAAGTAGGATCTGGATCTTGATATGTGCATACTAAACGATTTAGAATATGCAATGCCTTCATTTGCAATAATATTTCTGAAACTAATATTGCCAGTGAACGGTTCACTCATAGACAGGAAGTGTGACTGAAATCTGCCGTTAGATTTGCATCTTGAACGGTATCCGTGCCGCTAGATTAAGCTTGTATTGCGACCTTATCTGGATACGCTTTTTGCATTACTTTGCAATTAAAACGATACAAAAACTAAGACATTCAAACTTTGTGCTCAAGCGTTGCAGCACGTGACTGATCAAAGGTTTAGTCATTTCGTGCAAATGACCGCTTGTAAGGTATATATGTACTCATGTGAAGAGAAAATGGTTTTCAGAAACAGTCGCTAAGTTTTTCATATTTATATTTATCATATTTCATATTACCTTTATCACTATCGAAGTAGCTTCTGGCAGTTGGGAACTATTCTGAAGATGGTTAACTTTCTTCTAGGACCTTCTTGAATCTTGACCTCAAGAACTTTTTATTCTTGTTGTAAATTATTTTAATGACTGAACTGTTTTTAACATTGTAAAATACGTCAAGATTATTGTCTTGACGTGCATCTCTATAAACAATGTTAATTTTGAAAAATCGCTATAAAATCTACTGACCCTTAAAACTTTAGCTTCATTCAGTAATTTTTGTACAATGAAATATCCAATAGCGTCATTCCAGCACGCATTACGTAATTTTTCGGAGGTGGGCTCTTTAAGGGTTGAGATATTAAGAATCTACACTTCTCAAACAAACGACTTCCTGTAAAGAAAAGAAACTTTACAGAAAATGGTTCAACATGAAATGCAAATAACCCAAAATCACACTTTTCGGCTCATTAGAAATGTTTTTTGTAGGACCTGACAATTATTATTAAGGGCGTGTGATATATTATGATGTCATGAATTACCGACGGGGTGTAAAAAATATTCGGCGGTCCTATTTTTAAACAAACAAAGGTATTAAGTTGAAACTTGAGAAAATTATAGAAAATATGATGGGGAACGTCTGTTATGTGTCACTTTTTTAAAATTAAATAATTTTAAAAATAAATTAAAAATTTTTTTTCCACATTTCGAAAAAATGACACATAACAGATGCGCCCATTTATATTTTGTATTATTCTCTTAAGTTTCGACTTAATATATTTGTTTGTTTAAAAATAGGACCGCCGAATATTTTTTATACCTCGTCGATAATTCGTGACATCATAACGTATCACACCCCCTTAAATATTTATTAGACAGGTTTGCGTTCTAGACAAAAGTTGATCTTGATCGGATGTTATAATTTTCAAAATTTTTTCCTATTTTTAACTATTTGACTTGATATATGGGCAGAGAAAACACTCCATTAAGTAGAAGTTTGTTAGTGGGATGTCTACACGGAAAAAATTTGATCGGTAATCGTTACCGAAAGTTGTGGTGAAATTTTCCTAAAAGCACAGGAGAAAGTACACTCGAATCCCGGTTTAAGATTTTCTTAGAATTTCTTTTAGTGGCATTCAATATATGCGCGGGTCCGAGGGTAGAGAGGGAGGCTCGGTCGCCGAGTAGTAGTCAAGCAGTACCGCAGCAACAGAGCGTGCAGTATCAATTCACCTTTTGCATTTATTTAAAAAAAAAGTTGAAAATTTTTTTTTATTAATTTTTCATCGTTATTTAAGAATTTTCATCCTTTATGGTAAAAAATTTACATGCATACAAAATTCAGTTACATAATTCATATTATTCCAACTGGAGGTGGTTCGTACGGCCCTGACTGTTTGTGTTCAGAGACGCTCAAGGACTATCCCGGTTTAAAATAGGCAATGTCCAAAACCCATCTTAAACCGGGATTCGAGTGCATTTTGCTTAGGCTAGACTGTTTACCAAACCTCTGGGTACAATGCAAGGTGCAGCTCAAGAGAATGCCCCGAAAATGCAAGAAGAGTTACGGTCACGGACTTGAGAATTTACCAAGCCGTGCGGTACGGAATAAAAAAAAAATAATCTCATTATTAATGTATGTATAAGTTCTACAAATACATCAAAACCCACCGACTAATATGCTTCATATACATACAATTTTAATGGCAGTAACTTACAAAGCTAAACTATAGTACGCAAACATAAATGAACCTATTACTATGGCTAACACACATATAAAACTATATCGCTATAACCGACGAATCGCACGCACGACGCTGGGAGTATAGATTTGAATCGTTATTATATAATAACCAGTAGAATGGTATTATCACTTGTGAGAAAGAAATAACAGGGGCGGATGAAAATATCTTCGTGCCTGGGACTTAAGCAATTTTTTTTACCAAACATTTTTGTACAAGCTAAGAAACCAATCACTAAGGATAAAATAAAAGTAAATTTTATAAATAAAATTCGTAAAACACTTTCTCGAATTATAAATTAACAGAGTCAAAATTAGATTGCAAATGATAAAAAATATTTGAAGTATGAGAACCGGCAAGCATGGCCAAGCGCTTTGTGTTGATTAGAAAATTTCATGAGCATGAGCAGGAGCTCATGCTCTGAAAAGATTCTCTGAATAATACTGATACTAGACGAAATTATATCGATACAAACTTCACCACAACTTTCGGTAATGATTACCGAGCAAATTTTTTCCGTGTAGTTTTTATGCACCTATTGCGTCATTGAACCTTACTTTATTATTAAATTGTTAGACGGGAATTCGGTTAAATGGAAAAGGTTAATCTTAATCCTAGAAAAGGTTGTTCTCTGCAAGACATCGCATTTTCAAAAACTTACTCCATCATTACATTGAATCTTATTTTTTATTATTCAGCTGTGTGAAATGGAACTCTGTTTAAGTCGAAAAGGTTGATTTTTATAAGACCATGTAATAATTTCCAAAAATATTTTGATCATCATTGGCACAGGAATAACTCGATTAAGGAGAAGTTTCGTGACACATGTTGATTGGCACGCAGAAGTGCCTCATGTTTTGACTCATCTCATTGGGATGAGAACTGATTAACGTCTTGAATACTCGTACTACACACGAAAATCGAACACCGCGTGTATACAAAAAGGATAGTCTGTAACATAGGCTGCTTTAGTCACCTCTGTAACGAGGAATGTGAGGCAGTCCTCATTTTCCTCCCTCTCGCATCGTCATCACCGCCGAAAAATGTGAAGGGAAGAGAGGGGGTGAGCGAGACAGTAGGGTTGTGTTCGAACAGGTATATACATAGTGAAAATCATGGAATAGGTCTGCAATACCAGCAGTGAATATGATCAAACAGCGTGTCCGTTGCGCAAAGATTCTTGGCGGGAAACGCAACGTGCGTCGCCCTAATCAGCCTAACAAGTCTAGTCCAACCTGACCTGACTCAACGCAGAACGCTTGGCTGTAAGGAGCGACTGGGCGAGGATGGCCTTTCGCAAAAAAGAGAGAATGCAGACAGTGCCGTGAAATTCCGGAAGTTCGGAAGTGCGATTACAGGTGCTGCTTTTTTAGACGAGTGATATTGATTTGGGAGAGGCTTCGTACTCGTGGCACGAGCATTCCGTGTGACTCGGAGGTAGTCGTGCCCGTGGCACGATGCATCGGCGCGGCGCAGCGCGCATCGAGGGGTATAAAACGCGGTGGAGCGACTGGGGAATCCCTCTCCTCCTCCCAAAATCCTCCCGTCGCCGTTTCCTCCTCTGCCGCACGTCCCGCCGGCCGCCGGCACCAATCGTTCCTCCCTCCTTGCCCCGCCGTTACCGGCGTCGTCGCCGCGGAATCGGCGGGACGCTCCTCGCCACCCGTCCCGTCGCGACGAGGCATCAAACCCCTACCGCAGGTCCAACGAGCATAACTTTTTTACCCTGGCCGTACCCTTCCCTCATGCCCCCAACCGTTGGTCCGATTCCTCGACCTCCTCCTCTTCTTCTTCTTCTCCACCTCCGCGGCCGCCGTCGTTTCTCGTTCCACACGGACCTTCTCCGCTCGTCCTCTCTCCCCAACTCGCTCTCTTCTCCATCCACCCAAACCCAATCCAGTTCAGAAATCCCCTCTCTAGTGCATGCCGGCGACGGAAGCGTGGCAACACTGCGACGTCTCGGTCTTGGCGAGTACTCGGGGCCAGCCGAGTCTACCGAGTTTGTCTACCGGCGCGGGTACCAAAAGAGACCGGAGATTACAAGTTCGTCGTTGCCGCCGCTGATCACCCGTACCGGCATGTGAAATCGTGTTATAACCGTCTCCCCGTGTTTATCGCCCGCGAAATACGGTTCGCCGCGAGACGCACGTACGCAAGTACTTTAGCCCGCCCGCCCGCCCGTTCGCTCGCACGCACGCGGGCCAGTGCGCCACGCAACGGAATACAACCAGAATTTCAACGTAGACCCGAGTTCCGCCGATAACACGCTAAAGCGTTCAAAAGCCGGTGTAAATGGCGCTCTCCGCACAGAATCAGTCGACGTCGTACGTGAACTTGTATTACTCGATTGTCCAGCGCGCAGCGACACGCTACTTTAAGGAATACTACAATTCCGGTGAGTACCTTCGTCGGCGAAAGCACCCCACCGACCATCCATTCCGTTCGTTTGGACACAGGACCTCGGCTACGACGTTTGCCCGCTATTGCCACCCGCAGCCCATTCAAACGCCCCCTGCCATCTGATCCTCCCTCCCGCCAACCCCCACCCATCTGGCTTGATTCGTTTTGCAAAACAACCCCAACGAGACCAGAACGGCTACACGCTGTGCCTGTCAAGCGCGAGACTTTAAATTTTCCCGCCCTTGTCGCGCCGCAACGAGCCGTTACCACTTCGGCGATGCGACTTGTCAACCTACCTGCCTACACGCGCAGCCACTACATACATACATGCATACAAATGCCAGCTAGATTAAACGCCTAAGTGCCAATGATCCCTAGACACGTGCCACCGTCAACGCCGTCCTGTCGTCGTTCTTCTCTTGCACGATTGCAATCGACGCCTGACGCCGGTTCGCGACCTTGGTTCACAACGTTCCGCGAATGTGCCATTTGTTTCATCTTCTTCCTGTGATTCAGTGCTAACAGTGGGCCAGTTGATGACAAAAAGTGTGCCAAAAATTGCATTTACTCTAAAACCTTAGCAGGCTGTATGGATAATCCTAGTGTTTCACTGGTAATTTACTGGTAATCAATTAAAATCTCAGTGCATAAAATCGCAATCACTGGAGTAGTTACTCAAACTTGAAATGATCTTGCAGTTCAATAGATAAACTTAAAATATTAATGACTTGGAATATGCTGCAACAGCCTGGAATCCTATATACAAAAAAGACGTTGAAGCATTGGATGCTGTGCAAAAAAGCTTTCTTAAATATTCAGTCTGTAATGAAGAATCATATCCTCCTTGGGGTTCAGATTACGTGGAGCTATGTGTAAACTTTTAAGTATTGACCAAAGCTGAAAGGAAATTTTGCTGGAAGCAACCGAACAAGCCCCTAAAATTTATACTGTCTTTGGGAAACGATTTTTGACTTAAAAAATCAGGTTTTCGTGAAATCCACATTTTGCACGCCAGTTTCTTGCAATAAAAAATACTCTAGCTATTTTCTAGAATAGAACAACTAAATTCCTTTATAGTATTATTCACGCATTAGTTGTTTGTAGACACATCTTAAGTAGATTGAATCTCAAAGTTCCCCGCCAATCAACAAGATATAATGAATTCTTCTCACAAGTAAAAATACCATTATTGGCTCATATGCATCTGTAAATGTGATTTTTAATACAATAACTTAATTCATCTTAGATCAAACAATAATATAGACATATTTACAATGACAAAGTCAGATTTTGTTTCTGATATTACGGATTACTTCACGGGATACAGGTAAAAAATACCTTGAAGTTGTACATAGTTTCAGATCGACTTCAATTAATATTAAGATTAGTTTTACTGTAATAATATTGAGTTTATGCTAAGCTAACTTTGTAGTTCTCGTTTTGGCAAAAAAACCAGGGTATCAAAACGATGCAAACAGTTGGCAATTACATTGTGAAACAAATACTACCCATTGTGCAACTTTTTGATCCGATTTGGATCCAATGCTTTTTCATTTCACATTGGGCTTCCAGGCAAATGCAACAGAAATCAGTTAAAAAAGTTTCAATTAAAGTTGTTAAACAAATGAAAATTATCTGGAATTAGCTATAAGTTTGACATAAGACTGAAACACCGAGACACAACAAAAGTGAGTTCAATTTTTTTCTATGAAATATTGAAATTTAGATTTAATCTTATCTATTCATTGAATTTCTTTGAATTGTTTTGAGTTCCATTAGAGTTATTGAACTCACAATTAAAATAAATCTATATGACTTCATGATTTTCAAAATTGACTGAAGACTAGGATTGAATGGGTAGAAACCCTACAACAAGATTGTTTATTAACAGGAACAAAAATTGTTCCTCAATGAATTAAAAGCTCGGTTAAAAGTTAATGACCTCGAATGAAAACTATTCTGTCAATGAAGTTGGAAATAACGATTTGTTTTTTCTTTGCACATACTTCTGCAAGAGAAATACGCCATTAAAGTATCATAGAAACACAATATCGGATGAAGATTACGAGCATATCGCATGTATTCCGTCATATATGACTCACTACGTGCACGTGAAATATGCCCTTTGCAAAAAAGAAACTACAGGAATGATGATTATACTGTTTTGAAAGTCTTGAAAGCAAAACACTCACAATTTCTTAAGGCATTTTTGAATATGCTGATATAATTAACAATAAAAGAATACTGTTTTATATTCCTATCATAAATAATGGTAATTTTTGGCACACTTTGAGTTCGGCTCATCAACCACTGTTTTCTAGAAATCAACCACTGTTTGCAACATTATTAAAGAAGAAAATGTGTTTTTTCATCGAAATAAAAAAAAGTGTGCTTCACTTCGCGGATCTTCTTATCGCTACCGATATGAGAGTGCAAAGTGAAGAAAACTCTGTTGGCACATGACCGAATTCGTCGATTGTCAATGACCGCAGAACAGTTTACGAACCATTCGACGAAAATCAAGTTATCTCACAATTGCACACAAATACTTATTTCTTAATTAATCCATCCGAAAAAGTTTTGAAACGAAATTTATCTTTTTTCTGTTTGGTTCCATTTTTCAAATATCAATTATACTTGAATGCATTTTCATGCCGGAAACGTAAAACAGAATTTATTAAAGAAGTCAAGAAATATAATCAAAACAACTTTAATTGCATATTAATTGCTCTTCCGATTTAACGGCGATTTCGGGAATGGCCTGAATGGCCTTGGCGTTAAATCGGAAGTCTAAACGGAAACAAGTCAGGGCCGTATGAACTATTTCTGTTTGACTTTTTTTCGAGTGAAAAATATTTTTTAAATATAAGTTTAAATTAACGTTTACTTTACTGTTAAGTTTTATTTAGTTATTATTTATGAATTATTACATATAACGTATAACCAAAACACTGAAAACGAACTGATGCGAACCGACGGAATTCTACTGCGTCACTACTGCGCACTTTGTTGCTACGCTACTTGCGTAACTCCGGTAAGCTCCGGCTCGGCTTTCTCGTCCCCTTGGACCCCTCACCCAAAAACCAAATTCCTGGAACCTCTATATTGGAGGCCGCTAAAACAGTAGACCAGTGTAATTAATTAGTGCGGAAGAGTAAATTAAACATAACTGTATTAAAAAGTACAAAATGATATCACTCATAAAATATGTATGTGTATGCAATAAGCAGATATCAAAATAATAATCTAGTAATATTCAATGTCTAGGAGAAAGCAAAAGAAACAGAGGTGTGCAACTGTCAGGTTCGTCAGTTCGAATTTTCAGTGCAATTGTACCATTGAAATTATTCAGTTGTTTTTAAATTCTCATTATCAATGAGAAGGTATTGGTTTTATGTGAAAAATGACTTTCGCGGATTCCATCAAATGTCGACGTTTTGAGGCCCCATGAGTCGGAAAAAAGTTTTTATGTCGGTGCCTGTCTGTCTCTTGTCGTTGTAGTTGTTGTCGTCTGTGAACACGATAACTTTCGACAGAATTATCGGGTTGGATTACGCTTTGGCACACTTTATAAGGGTGTAAAAAAAAAAAGACGAGTTTATTAGCTAGCCATTTTGGATAAAAATTCAAAAAGTTAGAGCATTTTCAAAATTTTTGAGACCACTTTTTTTTTAAGTTTTAAAAATTCTATGTACGGCTATTCGTAGTATTCAGAAAGTCGAACAATTTATCCTTATGACTTTTTTCGATAAAAAATTAGAGTTATAGCATTTACAAAATTCAAAAAAAAAGAAACAAACGAAAATGAAAATTTTAAGCCAAACAACGCACAATATGAAAAAAAGTCAAGAGTAGGAAAACGTTGATTTTTGAAAGCCCTACAAGATTATCATAACAACTTTTTGAATTTTCTTGAAAAATTGAAAATTCAAATTTTGAGCCATAAAACGCGATATGCAGAAAAAGTTAATAAACCAAAATTGTTGCTTATAATAAGACCTACACATTTTTTTTCGAGCATTTTTTAGTAGGAGACAAAGTTTGTTATTTAAATATCGAAAACGGTATTGGAATAATGAAAATTTAATTTTTGAGTCAAACCGAGGGTGAAAAATATATCGGAGCGCGAAGCGCAGCAATCATCAGAACGCGCGCCCAATTTTTTTCATATTTTGCATAGTTTTGCCGAAAATGTATTTTTTTATTATTTTTAGAGACAATTTTCGGTTTAAACAAAACCTTTGGTCACAACACGCTGCTTAATGAACTAAACATTTCTCCTTAGAATTTTCAAAAGTGTGTGAAAGTGCAAATCATCGCGATAATTCGGTCTCGACTTGATTTGGCGGATGGAAAACTGTAGCTCCTTTTTCCAGATTTTTAATCTATTTGACTAGTTCTGGGTCTGGCTTACAATTAGCTTTTTACGTCAAACGGCTAGGTCGAAGACTTTCTGTACGGGTGTGTACCTGAGCAAATGCTCGCCTGGAAAACGTCTTAAAAATTTTGTTTCTTTTTAAAAATATTTGGAAAAAATAAATTACTGTGATTACGTGATTCATTAGACTATTTTAGAAATTCGTGCAAAACAACGAGCGCGTAGCGCGAGTATTGTGATGAGAATGTGTTCCTTAAGGTCGATAGGGCCTTAAATAAATTAATTGCCCTTTGAACTTGAAATCAAAAACAAATTTAAGCGCTTTGAGAAATTTAAAATTGATTTAATTTCTAAAGAATCAATAAAATGTTACTGAGGCGCAAACATGATCACGAGCCGTAGGCGCACTCAAACTTATTTTAATAAGAGAGAAATTCAAGTTTCATGCTGAAATTTCGGAAAATAATAAAGTTTATATTCATCAAATTACAAAATTAACTTTCAGTAATAAAAGTAAATCATGAGGAATAAACTTTACTCTGAGCAAAGAACGACGAATATTCTGCGAGCCCGGAGACGCGCTCAAACTTGCGAGCGAAGCGCGTGATGAGAATGTGCCCGCGCCCCGGAAGGGGGCCGGGCAGATTTTTGAAATTAAATCTATCTGAAATGAAATTCGAATTTGAAAAATTCGAATCGTCGATTCAAATTGCATTTCAGATGGATTTCATTTCAAAACCATCTGAATAATTTCGTTTTCGAGAAATCTTACATTCGAAGAGAGCTTAGAAACTTAAATTTCTTCTTCAATGAAAATCATTTTCGAAAAATCCAATTTTCTAAACGTGGCCAAAAAGGCACCAATTTGCATTGAAAATTCGAACTGACGAACTGCGCACCTCTAAAAAGAAGGTATCGTCAATGAAAATCTGTGAAGAAAGAAAATATTATTTGATATTTGTTGTCAATTAATTTAATTCTCTTCGCGAATGTGAGATGAATTTGAATTTCAAATTTAATAGACTTTTCGTTGCAGAATACAAACAGTATATGGAAAACTATATATTTTCTGATTAAAGAAAATTTGTAAACAAAATATCGGTGCGAACGAGCTTTTACAAATGTTCGACTACTTTCGAAAAACAATCAACACATTCAATGAGATTGGAGTATTTTCCCAGATTCGATCTCCTATTCACATTTTTCACAAAGGTAGGTTTTAGGATTCATAAGAAAGAATTTAAATTGAATTTCTTAACAGTATCTTTACTCATTTGAAACATAAACTAACATTTATTCTCCTTCGTTTAAAGAGAGTATTTACTAAAAACTTAGAAAATTGTACATTAAATTGTCTCAGCACTTACATATATTGTTTTAAACTGATTAAATATAACAATTAAATTCATCGACAAAATATCTTAACGATTTACGAACATTGTTAGATGGACCGTTTGATAAAACACATCATTGTAGAGACGAAAATACAATTTTAAAAAAAATTCTTTCGCCTCATTCAGTGTTAATATTGTTAATTCCAATTTCATTTCATACCTCCATCATTCGTACCTCCGTCTCTTCCTAAATATATCGCCAGAAAAGTAGATAAAAGTGTTAATAATAGTAGTTCGAAATAAATTTTGATCTTGGAAAGTGAACCTTGATTTGTTAATAGAATGTATCTATTGTAGCGCGCAGTATTTTTTCATTGTTTCTTTTTTCGTTTCGACTGGTCGCGTAGGTTAAATTCTAGCCATTCAATGTCACCTGCCTCAAGCCTAAAAACAAGTGGCTACCTGGCGAACGCAAGGCACGAATCAAGATCCAATCGTCGTCCGGCGCCGTGCCTACAACAACTTTTCCCCCTTCTATCGTTACTCTCTCTTCTCTTCACCATCTTTTTTCCCTCTTTTGGTACGGAAATAACGCAAGCAATTATTACCCGAGTGGGATCGTAATGAATCGTCATCCTTAATACAAGAAAAAATTAATGACGCACTTCTCAAGGCCATGCTCACTCTTATATTGTGAGAGTCTCTCAGTCAAATGGTCCTGCAACTTTTCATCCATTCCTTGGTTTTACGCTCGCTAACGTATTTTTCATTTCATTACCCATGCCAAACTAAGATTTTTGAAAATTATTGAAAATTACATTTTCCATAAACAAAAAACTTGATTTTTGAACATAATTAGACAACCCTATGTTCTTTCGATAATGCATTGTTTTTCGTCAATTGGAAGTAATGAAAACAATATTACAGTAAAGAGAAGTTTTCAAGACGATCGAGCTTGGTCATTGTACTCTACTTCTATTCTTAGCTTACAGTCACTTTGAAGTGCTCGCCACGACGCGCGTAAGTCGCTTGATTGCTTCAAGACCGTCTACTATCCGGCCACTGCCAACATTATTGCACGCATTTACATCTTAGCGCATTTGATACTTTGAATAGAAAAAAGTCACAATAGAATAGTCTTTAAATTCCAAAGATTCGTAAACAAATAATCTTCAATATTATTCAAAGTCCATCGTCCTTCTTAACCAGCTCTATGTAAATATTGAATAACAAATTATAATTCTAGTTATTATATTCTTGTAGTCTCAGAGAAAACGATTACGTAATTACTTTTTGTATGGCGAGGTATGAAAATCTGTCAATTCAAAGTTTCCTTCAAGAAATACTGTCTTTGGCTGGTGAATGAGAAATCTTAACGCGAATTAGGAACGTTTTTAATTCTTTTTGTTCTAACAATTTGGATGTTTGCCATCTCCGAACCATTAAGAGCAACTGTTTCAGAATCTTTCAGTAGCATTTTCTATTTTATTTTTATTTGCCTTTAGCAAGACTTTACTACTCAAAGATCATTAATCAATTTCAATTGAAAAGTTACAAGCGAAAAATAACAGTTTTTAATATTTTTTCTTGTTATAAAGAAAGTATCAATTTAATCTGTGTATGAGGATATAAGTTGCAAAAAAATGTATCAACATATTAAACATTTTAAAAATAAAAATTCGTGGGCATATTTATCAGAATGAACAGCTTTTGAAATTGCAAGTGTTTTCGTGTGTAGTGCAGTGACTCGAGAAGATTTGTTATGGAGTTCTTTTTTCGCGCACAAAGACCCTTCTACGAAAATAACTTTGCAGGCGTACGCATACATCCAATTTAAAGTAGCGCATCAATTTGGGAGTTCTTATGTAAAAGAAATTTAAGCTCAACATTCTGCTAAAAATTGACTTCATACTAAATAGTAGATTTATCAGTTTAATACGAAGTGATAGTATTATCCGATTTTGGATCCTTTTGAGACAAATTCTACATTAAATTCCGGCAAGAATTTATCAGAGATACACAAATAATTTAATATTTTGTTTAACAATATTATCGTTTATTTCTATTATCTATGCAACTATTAATTCTGTAATTTATTTTTTAAAAATAAAACTTATCGCCCGCGTTAATTATGTTTGCTGGTTAAATTCAAAAATGAAATTCAATCCTTTCGTGATAAGATTGAGAAAATGGCATTCAACTTGTAGCTGTTGCAGTAGGTGCTCAAAGCCAACCATGGGCCCAGAGAGGGTCTTTCGATTCGACGAAAAACAGGTTTCTTTGCTTCGAAGCGCCACGAAACCCGCATCGAATGTTGGTACAGCCTCCAACAAAAGTATCCTATCAGACGGGGTGTTCTAGCGACCGACAATAAATTACTCCCTTCGATCTTCGCTTTTCCGCGTATTTTTTTATCGTCCCGACGAACAATCCAGAACAATCCGTTTTCATGAAGGTGCACTTGGCAAAAAGCAGATACATTCGCGGATAAGCGGACACGCCATCTATGAAGGGTAGATCCGAGGATAAGATCGTATCGGAACGTTGAAAGTGTAAATGACGCCGAGGGTGATAAAACAGTAGTAATGAAACCGTGAATTTATAAAGTTTATGTTCATTTTACCGATAATTTTGGATTTTACTGCGGTCAAACGGATTTATATATCTTTTTTATGTTTAAACAGTAACATAATTATAATTGACTATTTAATTTCATTTACTTTTTTGATATTTCAAATTCCTTGCAGTTCAAATTAAATATAAATGCTCAAGAAGACTGAATAATAATTTTTTCTAGCTCAATGCTCTCTTACAATCATTCCCCATTGTAGAAGTAAAGGGTAAGACAGCAGCTGTTTAACGTACGATAACTTGCGATTACGTTATCGTAATGATATGTTATGAAGTAAATTGGAATCGTGCTGATTCTTTCCACAAAGTTCTTATACCTATGTTATAATAAAAAGACATCTTGCTTGTAGAAAAAAGCTGCTTATCTTCTTCGGATATTTTAAAATGAACACATTTTTTTTAAGAAGAAGTAATTTTAATCAAGTTCAAATAAATTTTTGCTCCAGATGACACAATATCTTTTGTGTACATTGATGGCGTATTACCTTATAAATGGCATTGCACAATGGCAATAAAGATATTGAAGCGAGGAAAAAAGTTTCATCTGCAAAAACACAATTGCCGAGTAATATTAAGGAAGTAAAGAAAGTAGTTTAAATTCATAGTAGGTAAATTGAAGTTTTTCAGGCAACCCATCGAGTTCGCTTTGCCTTGTATAAACTTTAAGAATTAGGAATTAAAAGTCTTGTCTTCTTAAATAAACCTGCACAAATCGCATTCAACAACTTTTTAAGTGATATTCTGGCATTTAAAAAATTTAAGCATCTTAACATAAGATGTTAAGGTTGTCGCCCATTTGAATTAACACTCTTGGTTTTGTTTTTAAATTCATTTAATTTTTATTTAATTTTTTGAATTACAGACGTACGTACATTCTTCAAATTTTTATTCACGTACAATTTTTATTCTATGTATAATATTTTAACATTTTGTTAAAAGTAGAAGTTGCTGTAAGTTATTGTATATTCATTAAATTTGACAAATTAATAATAATTTATTGTTTAAAAACGAGTATTGAATTTTCGTAACTTTTATTGTGTACATTTTACGACAGAGTTTACTCGTTACACTTAGCAGTTAAGCAAATAATGATGCGTCTATTATTCATAGACAAAAGATATTTTTTTAAATAAATGCACGTCATTTAGATACAAGAAAAATTTATTATGTTTTTGAAATTTGTTTACTTTTTTTTCAAAAATAATTTCGCAACCAAGAAATTATTAATTTTATTTTACTTGCGAAACTCGTAGTTCATAATTTATTTTTAAAAATTTATTCTTACGCCCGAAGATCTAGATATTGATCACTTCCGTTTTCATTCATTCATTCATTCATTCATTCATTTAATTGGTAATAAGTAATTGTAATGCAAATAATTTGGTGGGATTTAACCAAAATATTTCTATTTAACTAAACTTTAACCAAATGCAATCAACCAAACTATTTCGTGGCATGAAGGAAATTGTTTGTCTGAGTGTGGATTAGAGATGTGCAGTTCGTCAGATCGAATTTTCAATGCAAACTGATATCTTTTTGGCCACGTTCTGTACGTTGAATTTTTGGAAATTGAGTTTAATTCAAGAAGAAATTGAAGCTTCTTCAAGCTCTCTTCAAATGAAAGATTTCTCGAAATCGAAGTTATTCAGTTGGTTTTGAAATTAAATCCATCTAAAATGCAATTCGAATTTGAAAAATTCGAATCGTCGATTCGAATGTTTGAGAAGATGGATTTAATTTCAAAACCAACTGAATAATTTCGATTTCGAGAAATCTTGCATTCGAAGAGAGCTTAGAAGCTTCAATTTCTTCTTGAATCAAACTCAATTTTAAAAAATTGATTTTGAATCATTGAAAATTCGAACTGACGAACTACACACCTTTAGTATGGATGTTTTATCATTTTGGAGAACGGGAACAGTAAAAGATAAAGTTCATGTATAATAATTGTAAAGCGTCAAGTGCAATATAGAATTAAAATTTTTGTCTTAAAACATCGCCTGATTGTTTATAACACGTATGCAGTTTGGAAATTATTTTGGGAAATAATGAATATTGGGAAGTCGGTACGGGAAATTGGAGGAAAGTTGGTGAATTTAATTTCACGACGAACGCGAATATGGTTCTCGGGTTCGACCCGCCCGTTTAAACCTATAGCGTCCACGGAAAGGAAAATCTTTAAAAATACTGTTCGACGAAAAAGCTGCGCTTGCGCTGGAGTCATTGCGTGTCTGTCCCTGCTGCGCTTGAGCCGCCAAAACAAATCGTAAAGACGTCTTCCCGTTCCGAGCCGCATTTCCTGAAAAATCAACGTAAAAAGAGAATCCCGGCCAGTAACCGAGACCCCCGTCAACTTCCTTACGATGGCGCGAGAAACCTTTTATATTTCTTTCGCGTACACCAGCTTCGAATCATCTCGCATTAGCAACGCCATTCGATTTCTAGCATTCAACTTTTCTCATCGAAATCTCGGAAGCACTTTGAAAACGGTGTTTTAAAAACAATTTTCAGAGTCCCCTCCCCCCGAAAAAAACTAAACGGTTGGCATGGTTTTGCTCCAAATGAAAATTCATAATATTGTACAATACATACAATTTTCACGAGAGCTTCAGTCGAATCTAGTAATAAGTAATGAAACGGATTACTCGAGTTTTTCCACAGCTTATCTTAATTTAATTATATCATTCACTTGCAGAAATGTTTTGCCAATTTTTTTTTTTGCAAAGACACTTTTGTCAGAAACAGTTGTCAACATCACGCAAAGAAATAAATGAGGCATATTGCTTTTTTTTCTGTACTTACAGTTCCCGTAACATTTTCGGTTTTATATGATTCAAAGGAACCATCGTTATGGGTATAGAAGCGAAACCTTGACTGTGTTCTGTACACATTGGATAAATCACTGCGTGCTTTGCGTATGCCATATACATAGATACAATAAGGCGAGGTCAAACTTCTGATAAACCTTTCGACTGGCATTTAATGTATACGTCTAGTACTTGGTAAGTTTTAACCAGCCCGATAATTTTATTTCAAGAGTGCTTCTGCATAAATATAGCCTTGAATTGAAAGAATTATTCTTCTTTGCAATTGAAATGAATTGTTGACAATTGAGGTACATATTTTAGGGTATAACATTAAATTTTATATCAACATTTTTATTTCAGTTTAGCACATAATAAGAAACAAGTTGTAAGACATGAGGAAGAAGAAAGTAAGGAAGAATATATTTATAAATCGGAAACGAATAGATAGGAGATACAATCAGAATAGAGAATAGAGAAAAGTATCGATTTAACAAAAAGTTCGTCTCTACGATGCAACAATAAATTATCTAAACGATATGAGTGATTCATGTGGTACTTTCGATCCAAACAATTTGCTGTCAATTGATTCAATTCGCTGTCATACCCAGAGCGACCTGCAACTTTCTATACTGCCTTTCCACCTACATTTTTTAATTTTTCTGACAGTTGCTAGTAAATCTTTTGCTACTAAAACCCGGCCACTTTCGCCGACAGTAACAGTTTACAATTTGTAAACTGTTAATATATATATGTCTTCCCCTCTCTGCTTTTCTGTTGCTTGCTAAGAGGTCAAACCGCGTATATCGTACATGCCGAAAGCATAACTCTGAAATTCGCAAGTTCATCATTTTATCTTATCAAAGAAGTTAACGCCTTCTTTACCGCTGACCTTTACGTCTCTCAAAATTATAAATACTTTTATAATTGTTCAATTTTTTTTTTATATTTTAGAGATAGGTTAAAAATGAAAATATTTCAATGATTGCTATTATTTATTCCAGTAGCTTTAGCAGTGATTCATAAAGGGAAATAGTCAGTCCAGATAATTCAAATAGTAATCAGTTCAAATAATCAATTACACATTTCTTTCAAGGAATTAAAAAAATTATTCGTTATTTTTCCACTATTTATGGAGATTATCATAATACACTCCTCGTTGATTAAAGAACCGTTGTCTAGGGGACCAGCTTCATGGTCGTTCACGCTTCACTGATTCTGCCCCCCCCCCCCCCCGAGAGTCAATTGCCCAGCCCACACCAC
>JBAGKK010000298.1:535392-550058 GCA_037177015.1 Euceroptres primus | reverse complement strand
CTTAAACCTAGCAATGGAAAAGTCGACCTAAGCGACAATGTCACTTATGTATCTTTTTACTTTGGACGGCAGTATTAATTTCCATAGAAAAAGAAGCTATAGTTGATGGCGAATATTGGTCTTAAGGTGGCGATTATTGGGTAATTTACCTTAACTAGAGTCTTATGCAGTTACATGTAACTAAAAATTTAGTACCTGTTTCATAAATTTAAGATACATTTTCATAAATTTCAGTTAAAATGTAGTAAATTTCAGTTACCGCAACTGAAATTTAAGAAAAAATTCGTGAAAATTCAGTTACAGTTTGGTAATTTTCAGACAGGGTTTCTGAAAAGTGTCTTAAATACCATAAAAATACCTAAAACTTTTGGAAATTTATGAACATTTCTAACAGTGTATAGTTGAGTTAGAAATCATGAATAGACTTTGAGGTAGAATATTTTTCTGTATTTCTAAAAAATGTAGTATAAAATACTGAATTTGAAGCAGTCTGAAATATTTTTAAAAAATTACTGCAATTTTTTTGTAAAAATCGTTCTAAACACTATAATTTTCTCTATGGAAAGTAAAAAAGTGGTCTCTCAGAAGTACTGGTGTTCATTAATGAACTTTAAATAAGTCTAGGAATTTTTATTAACCTCGTAGACCATGAAAGTTAAATCTATCTGACATGTGCTCATTGCACATACAAAAAATGTAAAACTTCTATTAGAAACTAAAATATTTATCAACAGAGTTTCTCCATTTTTTTTTTATTCCTGAGCTGAGCGCATAGAAAAGGATTAAAAGAATCACATAGTGTCACTTGAGACATCAAAGGTCGGAAATGGTCTTTTTGAATGGGAATTCTACACTCAATTTTATCATTATAACGAAGACAAGTTTTGGAGATCCTTGTAAGCTGCCTTTAGTTTCGCAGATTCAAGTTTACTTACATTCTTAGCAAGGTCGGCCATATTCCCCACTCCACTAACTCTTTCTCATTCTACTTTTCCTTCTCTAGTTATTTCTAGTACTAGAAGTATCTTTTGCATTGGGAATTGAGTCATTAAATGTGTTATAGCTCATGCAGAGATGTCTGATTTTCTTCTCTTCAAGCAACTAATTAATAAAACGCAAGCAATAAAATTCTAGTTTTGCAAGAATATTTTTTGCCGGAATTGCTTCCTCTGAAAGTACAACCACACATTAACTAGTACTTTTCCTTTCAAAATTGCGCGCGCACTTTATCGCTTAATACTTTACCCTAAGTGGTGCCATTATTCAATCCGGCCAAGTTCAAGAGTTCTTCTGGCAGAATCCACTGTTACGCGCATCAGCGGCGAGAATGTTCCCTCTCTTTTCCTCTATTTGAAGAGTAAATAAATTATTTTAGCACCTACCTACTCTTCATATCAAATTGCAAGCTTTCAAACGGCAGCATTTAATAAATAAGAAAATTGTACATTTATAATATTTAATTTTGAAGTAGATATTGCAATTTCTGATATCATTAAGGCTAAGTTCTATACAGGATTTAAACTTGAAGTCTTTTCTGAGATCTTTTCTTTTTGTCATTCAAAAATTTGTAGATGCAATCAAATGGAAGGATTAACGATCAGTTCAAAATAGCGGTCATCTACATTCTTCACTCTATCTCTTCCAAGGTCGAATATATCACCACTTTTGTTCCCTTTTATCCTCGAATGAAAGTAGCTCCAACGTAGTTCCAATCCTAAGATATCGTAGAGATGATCGAACTGGCAACAAAAATTCCAACCTTATCCGGCTGGAGATATCGGCGATCAAAGTTGAAGGCTTTCCAGAACGTATAGGCTGTTTAAGGTAGTGGTCACTGATCTGCGAGATCCTCTTTCCCCTCAAATACAGTTCACCCTACATGCCAGACCCTGACGACCTCTTCTTTCAACTCCAACGCTCTTCTCACCCGCACTCATCTCTTCATTCGTTTAACTATCGTTCGGTTAATTCTTGTCAGAAGTTCGATGTTCGTTCACTAAACAAACATCAATAACTCGCTGAAGTTAAGTTACCCGATTTCGATTAATTAAGTATCCATTAAAGATGATTAAATCAATCACTTCGTTAATTCATTCATTCTAATATTTTCATTGTGCATGCAAACTTCATGAATGAAAATATAGGACAGAGTCCACAATAAATGTCTGCAGTGTATGGCAAACTTTACAATATAAACTAACTTACCCCATCGTTAACACAAAATAGGAACGATATACCTGATTGTAAAGAGTCATTCAGTATGTCCAGATCATCAATCACTATTGTAGTTGCATTGAGGCAGCTAGCTCACTCGTTCCAATCATCAATCGCCGATCCGTCGAATTAGATATTTCTTCAGCAACTGATTCTTAAGTTCAAATAGACTTTCCAAAGTCATCCGCCTCAGAACACATTTGCAAAAATTGAACATCAATTCTCATGATTAATGAAATGTACGTAAAGAATGAATTAATAAAAATATCTACCATAGGAAAATATCCTAATCACAAATTTTCATGCTGTAAGAACCGCACACAGAAAAAAGAAAATAGCTAAAATTACCATTTAAATAGTTAAGATGCACTCTGAACGCATTTTTCCTGGAATTTAGTAAATTTTTCCATCTCTCATTGTAACTTGTGCAACGAAAATAGCCGCATTTACGATTTTCTTTGTACAGGTTACAATGTAAAATGGTCAAATTTACTAAATTCCAGGAAAATTGCGTTCAGAGTGCATCTCAACTATTTAAATGGTAATTTTAGCTATTTTTTTTCATCGCAGCATCAAACTACTTCAAAATCTTACTGAAATACTCACAATTGGATATTTGCGAACGGTATATTTTCAGGATAAAAAATTATTTTAACGAAGAATTGAAGTAAAAAGTGACTGAATTAGAATCAAAGATTGATTATAGATTAATCGTTTAATCCAATATGCAATCCGAGAAAGGATCTCTTATTGAATTATTCAATAACCTACCAATAATCGGAGCCCCAGGAGCCCATCATTTGATACATTTTTAAACAGAATAAAGAGCAAAACGTTTCTAAGCAGAATCCAGATTTGTCCAAGATCTGAAAATTATCCTCTCCTTTGCAACTTCCCCCCAAGTGTCAATTTTAACAACCCCCGCTTTGAAATAACGTTTTTATATTCCTTGATAATGCCAAAATCAATTGGAGATTGTTGGTGGTAGTAGGTCGGTTATAGTTTCTGCAACCGTGATTTTTTTTTGACAATTGGTGAAGGATTTGACAGTATGATGTTTTTCCGCAGGCTAGGTCAATTGGGGCGGGCGGGGGTAGCTAGTGATAGTGGTGGAAGAAGAGCTACGGATGAGGGGGACGGCTCGCGAAGATGGCTATAAACTTCTCCGCCTCGTTCGCGGCTTGCCTCGCGGCCGGGCTCAAGGTGCCTCGACAAATCATGTACTGCATCTCACAGGGTAAGCCCATATCATACCGTAACATACAAGGGAAAACCGGAATTTCCCCCTTGAATTTCTGAGGACATTATTTCGCTTTTAAGTCATATTTGTCCTCAGTTTTGGGTATGGGATTTCCCTAAAGTTCAAATAAACATAATATCAACAAGTAGGACTATCAAAAATGGATTCAAATAGTATGGAAATGGGCATCCTCGTAAACTAACAATTACGTAAATGGATACTCTGTCTCAAATAAATCTTAGTTCACATTTATAAATGTAAAGGTTATGTTTCTTTATAATAAATAGCAGTTAATGCCGAAGAAGATTAAACTTTTACAAATAACTTCACTTCGTTAAACTGAGAACAATTCTCATCTCTACCAACTTGATTAAAAAACGACACGCCGTCTGATAAAAAACTAGCAGTAACATAATAAAGCAACGGTACGGTATTAAGACCACATATTCTCAGCAACGTGTATTTTGCTTCTACAGAATCTCTACAGCACTCTGCGATTAGCTCGTGGAATAGCAATGTCTTAATTAGAGAGAAAGCATTGTACGCATGTTTTTCATGCCAGAGTAAGAAAAAGAACCAGAACTAAAAGCAATTATTACACCTTTCAGGCGATCAAACGCAGTAACGAAGAAAATTATTTGATATTTTTGAAACACATTCTTTTACTTTTTCAACATTTTCTATGATTTGAGATTTATTTGGGACTCCACTCCATTTACGCTCATACGGAAAAGATTCACTAAAAAGCTTCAAAACCAATAAAATGGACTCTTGCCGTATGGACGTATACATATGTTTTGTTTTTGCATAATCAGATCATGTAATTTTATTTTTTTCTATTTCACAAAAGGCCCCATACTTAAACTTAGTATCTATACTTAATTTCCCAGTGGGCACGGAGACGTTCGTCGTCTTTAAGACATCCTAGGTATGTCTTTAGACATCCATGCCCGTCTAAATGATGTCCTAGGTACGACTTATGTCGTCAGGACGTGTTTAGGACATTAGATGTCCCTAGGACATCATTTAAACAGACATGGATGTCATGAAAATGTCATTAGGACGTAATAAAGACAACTAACCTCCCCGTTCCTACTGGGTTATAACATAATTAATATTTGTTTTTTTAAAGCAACAACAGCTAACGAATGCTGTTTCATCTTGTGATTGCAGATACTGGCGCGCCATACGTGTTGTACAAGGACAATATGGAGAGACCCCAAGGCCAGTGGGGCCCTGGGCCGGGATCTCTCCAGGACGGTGGACTGTATGCCCAACAGCAGCCTCAACAACAGGGTTCCTCTTCGTCCGGTAGTCCACAGCAGGCCTGTGGCCCTCCAGTCGAAGGGGAGAGCGGCCCACCGCCCTCACTTGCCTCGCCTGTTCCTTCACCGTATCCTTCGGCACCTCCAGAGCCTCAGGCCCTCACACCATCCGATGAAGACATTCAGTCCAGTCAACAAACGTCTCAACAGCAACAACAGCAACAGGCACAGCAACAGGTCCAGCAACAACAACAGCAGCAGCAACAACAACAGCAACAAGTTCAACAGCAACAGGCGCAACCTCAAGACCACTCTCCTCAACAACAATTAACACCGCACGAGGTCGATCGTGGAGATTGCTTTCCGGGATCAGGAGAACTGCAACAGTATCCTCAACACTACTTCAAAGAGACTAGGCCACATCCTTCACCATCTGTGCCACCTCACATGCTCACTCCTGGGGGCTTCTCGGCGTTGCACTATCTGAAACAACCTGGAGTTATGCTCACGTCCCTCGGCCAAGGAGATGGAGGACCTAGTCTCGATGCACATCAGTACGCCAGTCCCGGGGCGCCAAACATGGGGACTGGCTTACCTGACATTGTCCAACAGAACGGAAAATCGGGCAAGGGCACCAATAGTGATCTCCGACTATTCAAGTGTTTGACCTGCGGGAAAGACTTCAAGCAAAAGTCGACTTTACTCCAACACGAGAGGATCCACACGGACAGTCGGCCATACGGATGTCCGGAGTGCGGGAAGCGGTTTCGGCAACAGTCACATCTTACTCAACATCTGCGCATACACGCTAATGAGAAGCCGTACGCGTGTGCATACTGCGAGCGCACTTTTCGACAACGCGCCATCCTCAACCAGCATCTGCGCATCCACTCGGGTGAGAAGCCATACCAATGTCCGGAGTGCGGAAAACACTTCCGTCAGAAGGCGATCCTGAATCAGCACGTCCGCACACACCAAGGCGAGCATTTCTCTCTGCCTCCCAGACTCCCAGAGGGCGTCCACCACAACCACACTGACCCACCCACAGCTTCTTACTGCTTTAACAGCAACTGTCTTGCTAACATACCTAGATATTCACTCCTCCTCTTGCTCCACTCTTCCTCTTCGACCTGCCTGATCAATCCGTTATCGACATTATTTATCGAGAAAAGACATCGGTATTAAGGGCAGCCGAAGGGTAAGAACGGTTGAGCTGGACGCGAGGGCGCTGGTGAGCTGTGAGATAGAGAACCTCTCCATTCCTGCTCCTTCCAACCTTGTCGATTCTTCTGCTCCTCCAGTCTGTTCTTCAACACAACCAACCTTATCTCACGATCACGACCCTGTCCTCATTAACATTTCGTAGACTCATGAGCTCTCCTAATACAATTCCTTTCATCAAAGTGGAGGAGGTGGACTTGGGCCCATCATCAAAGAATCATCTCGTTTTCTTAACGTTTTGTTTCTACATCATGCCTATCTTTCGCACCCGAGTGTCGATCTCTTGATATAATATCTCCATTATCCAAAACGAGTGATCGTGAGAAAGGAACCGAACAGTGTGAAATTAGAAGAGATGTGCTTGCCTCGAAATCCCTGAGCAGAAAATTAAATAAGAGAAACTTTTACACTTTGTGGCAAGGGTTGTGTATTTGTATACTTCCCCTTTTAAACTTCTGCAAACAGAATATTGAATTACTGATGGCATTCCCTTAACTCAAGTTCCACAAATTCTATTAATAATTCAACTCCACCTCAAGTTGTCTGCCTTGTCTTTCGTCAACTCTTTCTGAACGCGTGCCAACAATATCCTTTCAGGTTCATATCCCTTTTGAAGAGTTTTTCAAAGTCTTCCAGCAAATATTTTTGGCTAAAAAATACATCAATTTCTGCTCAGGTATTGCACTTCTGTTTTTTTCGAAACGATACTCGGACAAAGTACGCCACTAAAACAAAATTGAATTCAGCAAAATTAATATATAATTCCTGAAGTTTGAAATTGAAATCGGTGATTTAAATTTGTCGTTATCATTGCAGACGTGAGTCCACATCTGATCTTCAAAAACGGGATGACACCAACGCTCTGGCCTCAGGATGTGCCCTTTCCCCCTGAAGAGGGCAAGGAGGAAGTGGCATCTACCTTCGGCGACACGGATACGCAATCGGGTGCGTTTAGTCCAGCGCCCGATGCGAACTCGACGCAGTACCCTGCATATTTTAAGGATCCCAAAGGTGGTAATCACACCGTTTTTGGTACCGGTGGTGCTGGAAGTTTCGGTGCTCTTCAATACATCAAGCAGCAAGGTGGTGGGAAGGGCTGTTTACCCGATGTGATACAGCACGGTCGATCAGCAGGAATGCCACTTTACGTGCGTTGTCCCATTTGTCAAAAAGAATTTAAGCAAAAATCGACTCTCCTTCAGCACGGCTGCATACACATCGAGTCCAGACCTTATCCCTGTCCAGAGTGTGGCAAGAGATTCAGGCAGCAATCCCACTTGACGCAGCATCTGCGTATCCATACGAACGAAAAACCCTACGGTTGCGTGTATTGCGGTAGAAATTTTAGGCAACGAACCATTCTTAATCAGCACCTTCGTATCCACACCGGGGAGAAGCCTTACAAGTGTCAGCAGTGCGGGAAGGACTTTAGGCAAAAGGCCATCTTAGACCAACATACGCGAACTCATCAAGGCGATCGACCTTTCTGTTGTCCTATGCCAAATTGTAGGCGGCGATTCGCAACTGAACCAGAGGTCAAGAAGCACATAGACAACCACATGAATCCACATGCTGCCAAGGTTCGGAGAAACTCGAGCGGAGACACCAAATTACCCACCGGTCCACCAACCGGTTTAGGCCCGGTGACAGTATCTCGTGGTTTAACGCCGGCCGTTGTTAAACCAGAACTCTATTTCCCTCAGTGCTATGCACCAGCTTTCAATCATCAACCACCCGTCTCGACAGCCCAGTTTCCAGGGCAGACCAATGTCGTCGCCGTCACCGGTGAGTTCAAACCTCCAACGGGGCTGCCGCCACAGTGACTAACCGTCCATCCTGCCGCCTACTAGCAAGCAGGAATTCCGCTGAGGTTTCAGCGTTGCTTCGGTCCCGATGTGGAGGCCGGAACGTCGTCAGACCCGTCGCTCAGATGCCAGCCGCTCCAGCAACACTATCCGTGACATTTATCGTGCATTTACTAGAATTTTCTCTTTGTTTTGGACTAATATTACGTTTAGTTTCTCTGCGTGCCGAGCTGGAGACACACGCTTAAGGTAAGGTAATCAACGGAAATTCTCGTCTGATTACCCTCAAACATCTCGCTATCTCTTTCTAGTTCGAGTGACCAGGGTGAGTAGACTTGATATCAGTTAACAATGTCTGACTTTTGTATCTTTGTTATTTCAAACTAATGAGAAGAAAACTCGGATTTAATTTACCAAAAAAATCTAGGACTGCTCAAGGCATCCCATAGTCCATGTAGATCCCCTGTCCCATAGTCCACAGACCCCGTTAGGGGCTCGGGGATTTGTGGCATGGTGAGCTCATCCAAGCTGGTGCCATCTGTCGGAAAATTCGTAAAGTAACTTTGAAATACATATATGCATGTATATATGTATACATGAAATCCATATGTGACATATATTGTCCAACAGATGGCACCAATCTGTGGGCCCCCACCATGCACGTAAATCATGAGCAATCCTTCTAGGTTTAATGTTCTTGCCAAAAAGTACTCTCTAAATCTGAATTAGTAAAATCCGCTATCTTTAGCTCAATTCTTGCTATACAATCAGTTATTTTACTGAAAATAACTAATTGAATCAATTATAAATAACTGATTGCATAGTTAGAATTGAGCAAAAGATGGCGGATTCTACTAATTCAGATTTAGAGAGCACCCTAGCTTCATTGCATTGCATCTTTTTGGAGAGAATTTGATTGCTACTTTGTTAATAGTATCATTGGGTGAATGACTCTGATTCTATTTTAAGTACAATTTCTTGGCACATTTTACGGAGTTTCTCAAATTTATTGCGACAGCATTTACGACAGCTACTAGTGTCTCCTTAAATATGAAAATGAGTACTGGTGAAATTTACTGAAATAGCTATATTAGATGTTTATATGACTTCCAACCGCTAGCCTTGAACAACTCCGTAACAAAGTTGCAGGAAATGTATAAATCTGGAAAGCCCATTAAAGTACTGTTCTTTTTGGTGATAGATGATATCATACCTAGTTCGTTTTACTGATTGGCAGGCTAGAAAGAATTAGAGATCTAGATTTATATGCGTTTGCTCATAACACCTTTGATGAATCTTGACAATTTAACAAACAATTCGACACTTATAATGGGCGCCAGAATATTAGTAAAATTCTAAACTTCTGAACCAATCAAAGTCTCCTCACCCTGTCTGTTTGATCAGCTCGACACGATTTCTTTTGTAAGTACGTACTTGAAGAGTTTAGCGTACTAGCCAAGGTGGTACCATCAGCACACACCGTTTCAATGTGTTTATCTCGCCAAACGGGTTGAACATGTTCGATTTCGACCAGACTGAAATGATTGTGATACAATATTTAACTTGCCTATGTTTTAAAGAGTTGAAAAGTCAAGTTGAGTATATGAATCTTGGAGGAGGATGAAGACGACGAGGAGGACGCCTGTAAATATGTAAAACGTTATCTATTTGTTTCGCTGAGCGAGAGAGTAAAGGGGGGGGGAGTGAGAGAGTAAAGGGAAAGGGGGGAGTAGCGATTGAGAGTGAAAGTGAAAAAAAGAGTAATGTGAGTGAGTGCGTGAGTAAATGCGGGGACGTCCGTAGAATCGAAACCGGGAAGGTAGAGGGTCATAAAGAACTGAGGTTGAGCGAAAAGAGAGCAAGAAGTGAAGAGAAAAGAAAAATAAGTTGACGCCACCGGACCCTCCTTCTGCCAAGAGCTCACGTTATGACAGGTTGAGGATGATACAGTAGGAAGAAAGGTATGACTCTTGTATACTATTATAATATTCGAATGTATATTTATACAACTGATTAGTCTATCTACATGACGATATTTTGATTGGTTTTAAATCAGATTGGTGCTGATATAACTAGGTAAGCAAAACGAATGAGGAGGGAATGTGGAAGAAGGCTGAGACATTGTAGAGTAGAAATAAAGTAGGATAGTCGATAGAGTAGCTCAAGTTGAGGACCCTGACTGTCCGCTCATCAATTTATTATCATCACCCGTACATTTCGTGGCAATACTTAACAAATTTTACGTAATAGAGATAGTCTTTTAAATTTCTATATTAAGACGTGTGATCTCTCTAATTATTGTATATTATATAATGATCTATACCTAGTACACGAGATACAAGTATATTATAATTACTTATTAGGCAGTCTATATAGTCTTTTAATTTAGACAGAGATTTGAAATGATAATTGTGCGGCCATATTTACTATGGCCTGTTCGTAGTGCCTCGGAATTGCTGCTCGTGGCAGTGATTTGATCGTATTTTAGGAAGGTATATTATTATATTAATACTGCAATTATCGATACTCTGATACAGTACTAAAACATAAAATCGTGTCATAATTATTGTCACGTTAAACGACTCATATTAAATTATTATTGAAATTTATCGCGTATTATAATCTATTCAAGGCGCCAAGCAGCAAAGTATAGCGCTTTGACAATGTGATCGTGGCTCTCAAAGTCTTTCTTCTTACACATTAGGTTTTTCGCTTCTCTTCTATTTGTCATCTCCACAGTCAGGAGTTTTCTTTCAATTCAAACATTCTAAAAATCGTAATCAGCATCAGTGCATAATTTAAAATAACAACAGTCACAGCAATTGATTTTATAGAAAAATTTTAAAATATTCTTTCCAGTAGTTTGTATACTTAAAAATTCCAATCCATTCCTGACTGCTTTTTAGAATGAGCTCGCGAATTGAACGTTTCCACAGGATGCACCTCGCCCGATGCGTCTCTCTCACTCTGATGCATTAAATGCGACGAGAGTGAGACGAAGCCTCGGTAGCTAAATCCTGTCTGACTGGTTGGTCGCTCGAGATGCATTCTGTTCGCGTTGGTAGCGCAAGGCCAAAGGAGGAAAAAAGACTATACACTGAAGAGCGATACTTTTTTAGGAAAACCCTCGGTGTGATATGAGGAGTGTTGTTACGTCGATTTAGTTGTACGTATTAACTTTATCCTTTTTCTTATACCTTAATGTCAGTACCGCTGAACGAATGCTCACTACACATTATATTTTACACGGTTTCAAGTGTTTACAATACACGTAACTCCATGCTGTAGGTACGATTGCCGATTTCCGTATACCTCGCCAATAGCTGTATTTTAACGATATGTCTCATCATTACCATCAGTATCGTTAACGACTGATAAGCTGTTACTGTACAGACTATACGCCAATGTTTTTTTTAAGATTCTATATCATTGTTTTTTACCCCA
Organism: Euceroptres primus; assembly: GCA_037177015.1. Classification (NCBI taxonomy): domain Eukaryota; kingdom Metazoa; phylum Arthropoda; class Insecta; order Hymenoptera; family Figitidae; genus Euceroptres; species Euceroptres primus. The sequence continues at coordinate 538,869 of JBAGKK010000298.1, read as the reverse complement.
AAGCCCAACTTGTAACACTCGTTTTTCTACCAAGAAAAGTGACACTTGTGTCTTTTTTCTGAGAATTTATTCCATAAAAAACAATGTGTTGATCATATCTTAAAATTGAACATCCTGATTTTCATTAGAAGGAATTCAACAATTATTTTTTTTAAGGAAATATTTGTAAGAGGGAAAACAAAGAACATTTTTATTGCAAGTAAATTACTTTTGATGAAATGTGAATATCTTGGACGTGGAGAGATCAGAAACATGTTTGAATGAAAATTTAGACTAAAAGAACTTGAAGAATGTGAATTTGAATTTGAGAGAATTTAAGAACATTTCATTAGCGATTTTTCTATAAGAATCTTTTGGTAACATAGATACGTAGTGATATATTTTTTCTTAAATTTGTGATAGGGTGGTGCAATATTAATCAAAATTTTATGAACTGTTCTCATTTTCTGATCACTCCATAACATGCTTTTACTCAGCAAGGATTATTATTTGAACAAATTATATCAAATTTAATTTAATTATTGCCAGCATCTTCAACATTAATTAAATTTTGCTAACTGCACTGAAAGACCCATTTCCATAACTTTATTTTAATGTTATACCAGTGAATTTAATGAATCAAGTTTTAACATTTGTATATTTTGATCTGCAAGTGAAGTTACCTAAATTTTAAATATATTATATTTTTCTAGTGCTGGAAACGTGTAGTAATTTTTCTCAGTTAAGTTAAACTTAGAGGAAAATACTGGCAGATTAGCACTTTGTATTGTTCTTATTACTTATTACTGTTCACATAGACTGTTGCATAATTATTTCGGATTACTCCTATAAACTCTAATGTAGTCTGTCTTAACAACTCATGCAAAAATTATTTTTCTCAAAGAAATAGTTATTCGTTGTTATATCGTTACGATAATTGTAAAACTAAAAATATTACCATCTTAGGCAGAAAGAACTCGTTGTACAGTTTCAAATTCTTACTTAAGACTCTAAGAGACCCGGACCTTTTCTTCGTTTTACTTGCCATCTCTATTAAAAGAAAAGAAAACTAGAGTTGCGCGTACTTAATTCTGTATTATAAGGATGTTACTTTGCCGTTAGGTTTTTTTAGCAGAACTGAAAACACTAGATATAATTCAATATTACACGAAGAATATACAAGAGAATTATCAGTTTTGAGTTTCAGATTCAAAGGGGTTATAATCTATATATGACATTCAGAATTAAGTTTAACCCTTAAAATAATGTATCTTCGATTTGAAACGAAATGTTACAACACATAGATGAACCTATTATGTTAATCCCTTTTAATGGCCAAATGCTGATACTTTTATATCTCTTTTTGAAAAACAACCTTCCGCAATTTCAAAAAAAGGAATTAAATAAGGCGCCTCTGCTTGACTTTATACACTAATTTGCAAAACGCTTTTATTTTCCTTTGCGGTAAAATATATATTAGAACCTCAGCATAATGTCGAGGGGGAATATACTTTGCATTGGCTCTGGTCGAATATGAGTTGAGAAGAAATATTAGAAAATTATATATATGGCCTATATTACATAGGCAAACTGTAGATATCAAGAGATCCTTTGTTTATTATATTATTATTATTATTCTTATGATTGTATACCGTAGTATATTTACATTATTTGAGTACGATATTCTTAGCCTTTCATCAGAGATTTTGTGTACATCGTAGAAATTAGTTTTTATTCTAGAGTTTTTGTTTTTATATAATATATAAATGCATATATATATATACAAAAGGCAAAACTCGCAACTATTACTCTATACTCGAGATCGTAGAAGGTTTTAATACATTTATGGCTAATTGCTATTCAATATTATTCTTTACTCTCGCAGTCACAAAATCCATAGTGTGATATTCGTCTCAAAGAATTTTGGCAGAATTACGTTTTTTGTATTTAACAGTGCGGTTAAACTAGATATTTATCGCATTGAGTAGTATAAAAAGTGATTCTTTGTTTGCTTGTTAAATTCGAAACTATTTTTATTCTATAAACTATTTCCTTCCTTTTGTTCGAGACGAGCACGTTGTTAACGAAGCAACCAAGTCTGCCCTTTTTCTCCATGTTAAAAATTGCGTCGAAGGAGAGAAAAATGATACCGAGAGCATCGCCACTTGCATGGAACTTGTTAATATTGTTAATATTAGATTTCGTCGTGCCATAAGTGTCTAGTATACCCACACGCCGATTTTATTTTTGTGTTATATTGAGTTTTTTGATTCTACGGAAAACCATTGGTGAAGATGCAATTTTTGTTGACCTCGTTTCGTTCACAGTGAATTCTTATTTCAATCGGTTTGATGCGGAAGCTCAGAGGGTTGAATGGTCAAGTGATATTCTATCTTAAAGTATAAAATAATGAAACATTGAAAAAGCTAACACATATTGATCTCAAAATGCATCAATATATAAGTGATGTTCTGCTATTTATCTAAAAACCAACAAATACCTTGATAAAAGAACATAATGTGTGAACTATTGAAGCTGGCCATTCAGTCTACAGTAGACGCCATAGTTAGAAAGTGCATTTTTTCGTATTCCATGTTTGAACTTAATCCATCAATTACTCTTTAAATGACCAAGTGTCCCTTCAGACACGTGAAACTTGTTTAGACTATTACTATTTCGCACAGAATATTCGCCGAGCTCAGCATCCCTCTCGCCCACTAAATGCTCAACATACATTAGGTTAAGATTAGATTATCTGATATGTAAATTATTGTTTCCTTTATAAGACTCAAGTCAAGTCGATTAAGGCCTGACAAACCGCGATGGGATGATGTGTCCGGCAACGCGAATCTTATTTAGTCGTATCTATTAAACATCTCACAACGCGTTCGCTGTCCATCGCCAAGTATAAGCCAATACCTTCTTTAATCCACGGTGATTCGTGTTCGAATTTTTTACTTTGATGGTAAACGAGGTCCGCCGCTATGACAAAAAAAGACGTCTATGATCTGGGAATTGGCTTTTATTATTCAAGTTTGAAATTACTAGTTCAATTCCGTGATGGGCTTGTCAAAAACGATCACGCGAGAATCGTCTAGAAATTGCAAATATCGTTATCGCGTTAGAAACCTTTGCGTCATTTTTCTATCGACTATAATGTAATAAGAGGAATGAAAAGTAGTAATTTCTAGAAAATTCGCACGCATGATATTGTAATAATTTTTTATGTTAAGAATTTTGTGCCAGGATCATACATGTTTGCTAATTCTTTATGTAGTGATCAAACTTGTTAGATCTATTTCAACGTACACTCGTCGCTGAATCGAAAGCCCCTGAACCGAAAACCACCTTCATGGTCGTTCACGCTTCATTGATTTTGTCCCCGCCCCTGAGCGTCCCACGACGGCGCCATCGCTCGAGTAGTCAGGGCCGCCAGACGTTGTTTATATCACGACTCTCTGCGCATTTACTTTTGTACGTTCAGAGACTATATACGCG
>JBAGKK010000298.1:432863-447777 GCA_037177015.1 Euceroptres primus | reverse complement strand
AATGTGTTAGTATGTATAAACTACTTCCTGGAAGCAATATTTCGCCCGGCAGAGAACCGCGATTTCAGTGTATTTTAGAAAATTGTAAAAAATTTGGGAAAAGTTTTGAAGTTTCTAGAAGATTCCAGAAGACTCTGAATCTCTAAGGTTTTAATATTGGGGCATGCGATTTTAAATGTCATAAGTTTCTATTTATTAGGAAAATTAGTCGGAACTTTGAATAAAAAGAGTGTAAAAAGGAGGAACATTCTCAAAAATAGGGATTTTAGGGGATCATGAGAAAAATAGGGGGGAAGGGGGAATAGGGGACTGGCCGTGATCCTATTAATATTAAGTCACTTCCTATTAATATGATTAATAGGAAATGATTATTATTTCCAAATGGTTCCTTATTTCATAGCAACAGTCACGGTTTATTAAAATCGATGCATTCATAATTGTTCAAGTTCTCCTTTCTGGTATAATGACAACGCCAGGACATTATTAAGGTCATATATCTTAGGAGGAACGCAGTTATGCTATAACTAGACTTTTCGGGGGTCGCAAGTCCTTGACTTTGGGTTTTGCTGATTTATGCGTTAATGTCGCCCGGGAAAGGTCTCCCTCGAGAGCGTCTAGTCTAGGTTCTCGTTATCGCCAGGAAAGAATTTAAGAGTTGAGAAAGAAATAGCCAAGACGACAAGTTCGATAATTAAGGAGTCGAGTGACAAGAAAGAGAAATTATCTCTTCAGTAAAAGGTCGGTCGTTACAGAAGTTATTGAAAAAAGATTAATTTCTCTCATTGTCAGAGACTTATTTTATAGATTTTACCTCCGTCTCTTTCAAATTGAGTTTAAGTATAAAAATATAAAAGTGGAGAACTTTTCGCACGGTTTTTTCATTAATATTGTATAATATAATATAAAGTAACACAACTTGATTTTTGTTGCACGTATTTCTCATGGAATTTCAATTTAATCAATATTATAACGTCATTTCAACAGCCCAGAGGGACACATAAAGCCCAGTAAATAAGTTTTGGCAGGTCGTGTATTCCACATGAATTTTGAAAGCAGACATGTTATCGGAACGATTTCCGAATAAGCTGCATGTCAGACAATAATTGGCTGAGTGACGTTCGACAGCTGTCAAGTTTCGCTCTGCGGCGCATTGCCAAAGTGCGTGTGCGCATTCAGTATGAAATGACCCACATAAACCCAACGCTGTCGAGTCAGATTTCGGTGCTAATAAAGCCATCGGGGGGTCAGGAGATCACGACCCCAGATTTCTTTGACGCAGCTGCGCGTGTCATTTTCTGCCCCTGAACCGGTAATGGGTGCCCTTAGGTGGCCTTTGAACGACTTTGCCTTTGAGAGCTTCGAGGCTCTCTCGGTAAAGAGGTCGACACCTTATTCGCGATAACGATTGGCGCCAGTCAATAAAGGTAATCGTTTCAAGAACATCTTATAATTCAATTCCTCGTTTCTATCACCTAGACTCGGACAGATATTTCTCGACGAAGCCACTTCCGATATTTATTCTTTCAAAGAAAGCCGAAAGCCCTCACCCTCCAGTCATTTATGGTTTGTGTAAAAAAAAAACGTGTCTCGAATGACGCCGGCGTCGAAAAGTGGAAGTACTCACTTTGTGGCTTTCGTCACTTTGATGAGGGGAATAGCGAGTGTTTTTCTTTCTAACAAAAAAAAAAATCAGTCAAGCGTGTGCCAGGCGCTTTTCAAAAATAATAAAACATCAAGATTTAAAAATTGATAAATGAAACATCACAGAAAATTCCTGAATATCATTTTAAGCTACAGTAAAATGAGAAATAGGAAAGCAAGACTGTGCCAATAGAAATAATATTGCTGCAGATTAAATGATTAAAATAATGTCCCACGATTTACTGTGTATATAAAATAAAATATAATTTGCGATTGTTTTGATTGACAAAAAATGGGTTTCCTATCTAGCTCCTTTTTTTTGATAAAACGAATAAAGCTTGTATACTCTCATGATTGAATTAACCACACCGGATTGGTGGTAGGTAAAAAATTGATTGTGTGGAGGCTCCAAACTCCGGCTCATATTTAACAGGTCGTCCATCCCTTCGAGCAAGCAATTGTGTTTTCGGTCCATTGTTACATTGAATGCGTATTCAATAGGCTCTTAATGTAACTCGCAATTTCATCGACCTTAATCTCGTCTATTTCAGTGAGTAATTTTCGTGTATTTTAATCACAGATAATTGAGCTTTGAACTTATTCAAACGTAATATTAAACAGATATACATACATACGTTGCACATATGAGCCTGTTATAGAAAGCTTTCCAACATGCCTATATACGTAACTTTGGGGCGACCTACCACGAGCTTCGAATGATTGCGGTTTATTACTCGCGAGTAATTTTGTATCGGTTGTATTTATCGTTTATTGCGCACACTGCTCCTATCCTTGTAGCTTTCGAGTCGAGACGAATGATAATTTTAAAATCGCATTGGTAATTGCTCGTAGCATAAAGCCACCTGCTTGGAAGGAAGATTTGATTTCTTAAAATACTTTAATAATTTTTCTTGTCATTACAGGTCTAATTTGAAAATCCCTATACAATCAGAACATAAAGGAATTTAAAGATTCTGAAACCAATCGCATTTTAAATATCATAAAATATAGAAGGCTTTTCATTTTATATTGTGCAATTCTAAGCATTTAGTATTCAAAATTATTTATTTTTCAACGCTCGGAGTTGAAATTTGAAATTTATTAATTTATTATTTCTTAATTGTTGCGTTTAGAAGGCAACACAAAATATGCTTAAAAACATCTAAAAATATTGAATTTTATTGGGATTTATTAATTCAGTGAGAATTTAAGGAAAAAAACGAGACGAAAGAGGAAAAGGAAGTTTCTTGAAAAAGGAGTAAAAAGGGGAAATCTTAAAAAAAAGGGGGAGAAATAGGGGAAAGACTGTGAAGCATGTATCAAATAATTTCCAAATTTAATTTGACTAATAATTACCTATAACCTATTCTATACTTTAGCATCATTTATAAAAAATGCAGTTGCAAATCGCACATTCTAACGTACTTGATATTCTTATCGTTTATTATTAATTTCCTAAAATTCGTTAATATTTCTAGTCAACAAAGTTTTTCAGTACGTGAAAATATAACAAAATACAAAAAGTACGAAATGTACGCACGTCCGACTCTCCTAAACTACCAATGATAAGAGTACAGAGATTATGTACATTTGATCCCTTTTGTTTTAATTTTTCCAATTCTCTCAAAGAGACTTTATTTCCGAATTCTCAATACAGGTTATAGCATTTGTATAGATTATGCTGGCTTTACCGATTTCATACAATAACTTTTATCCTAAAAAAAAAAGAACAAAAAAGTATTTTCCGAAGACAATAAAGCTATGCTGCAGTCAATCAACTAATTTCTCTTTGTTCATGTTTTCAGCGCATTTCGACACTTCCGGTATACATTCATGTGAGTACTATTAGGATTCTTTTTCAGCTTTCCTCATCCCTTGCGGTTATAAACTCTTCTCCCAATTTTTTTTTCATACCCTCTCTATATTCCCATCCTTTCCCATATCAGTTCTCTTTTACAACTCGAGGTTCGCATCCCCTCGATGTGGTTTTCCGGGATTTAGTGCGCACTAAATAACGAGGCCAATAATGGGCATAATAATGATCGCTGGGAGATTATCGAAATTGGAAAGACGCCAAAAGCTCGCGGGATCTCTCACACCGAAACCGTACTGCCCGCATTCATTCACTGACCTTTATCATCCCGATATCACTTGAAAATTTAGGGCCTCATTGCGCCAAATAAAATGATAGAAACCTATATGCATATCTAGATTATAACCCAGGGCTATTTTTCAATTACGAATTTATTACGCTTTCATTAAATCTACATTGGGGTTAATAAATAAGGAAGGGCGAGAAAGAGAAACTTCTTTTCATTCTTGACTACACTCTAAACTCGAGTGGTGCCTCTGACACGTGTCTCTAAGGGAAAGAAGCTTGGAATTTTAATAAAAAATTCCGGAGGGTTCTGTCAGATAGAAAGCTAAAGTGAAAAAAAGTGTATTAAGATTCTATGCAGATTAAATGTGTAAATAGCACTTCCTATATCTATGATATGTGTACAAAAATTATCTGACTGTGAAGCTATATCCCGAATAATGTTCTCCTTTATTTCTGTTTTAATGGTACTTTCATTAATGCTCCTTCTTTATAATTAATTAGCAAAAGATGATTATTTAGTAAAATTAAGAACATGTTCAGTTGGACAATGGCTTAAAAAATAATGTTAAATATTTTACTCATACTAAATTGTATATTTTGGAAATTGTCACTATTGCAAATAAGCTTCCTCTATAAGCCTGTGACTTTATATTATAACGAAGTAATACAATGATATTTGACTTGAATTATGCCGATAAACAGATATGAACATAAAGTAAGAATTTTTTCGAAAGAATTCAGACAGCCAGGTAGGCGAACGAACTGAGAATGCATAGCATAGGTCTCAATGATATCAAATTAATGTTTACCCAAGTGGCAACGACACAAAACGGAAGGATAGATTGCCACATGTTGCCCATTAGTAGCATTGTGGTGGGCTTGTGCATACGCAACGATAGATACTAGTACAGGTGTCCATCACATATCTGACCAACATCAGCATAAGCAATTAGTTTATATTAAAAAATTGAATCTTTGCAATCGTTTGTATCCAATAAAATGTTTTTGTTTGTTCAACATTTTCGTTTATTGCAGGCCTGCCAGTAACGTTCAAGATTTAAAAGTCGTAAAAGTAACAATTTTTTCAAAAAAAGTGACCAAAAAGTGACGAATAAATCAGTTGGAGTTATATTTATTTACAGAATATCAAATAATATGCCCTTTCATCAATGAATAACATTGAAAATAAGTTTAATAAGTGATCAAAAACAATTTAGGCATTTAATTTCGTTAGAGATCTCAGCAGTTCAGTAGACCAATTTTAGGGAAAATAGGGGATTTCTTTTTCAAAAAAAGAGGATTTTTTAAATGAAAAAGGGGGAAATGTTTTTCTTTTAAAAATACAAAAGAAGCCAGTAAATTTCAATAAATGCAACATTGTAATAAGAAAACTCAAATTTTATTAACAAATAAAATTATATCCCATCCTTAGAAGTTAAACTTCATTGCCTTTTAACAAGAAGGAGGAAAAAATATCTCAGTTAATATAAAAATGTTCGGCTGCTAAGTGGACAAACATTTAGATTTCCGAATTATCAATTATGAAATTGACGAATTTTTGACAAATTAAATTTCTGAAATAAGTCTGCTGCAGTTGTCCACTCTCTAAATCTGAATCAGTTAAAAGTGGGTCACTAAATCAAATCAGTAACGATTTTCATTGACAATCAGTGAGACTTCATTGATTTTCTCAGTGAAATCTCATTGATTGTCAGTGAAAATCCTTAGTGATTTGATTTAGTGACCCACTTCTCACTGATTCAGATTTAGAGAGCAGAATCTTTAAAAAATCCACAAAAATCTTAGATTCCATTCTAGAATCTAAAAAATACTCCACAAATTGCTAGACTTTCAAAATCTTTGACACTCTCTAGAACTTTATAAAATCCTTCGTGAAATCTTCTACAAATTTAGAAAACCTTTTAGAATCTTCTAGAATACCTATTTTAAATTTTCCAAATACTTGTAGATTCGTTAAACCTTTTGAAGTCTCTAAAATTCCTTTAGAATCTTCTAGGTTTTTTTGAATTTTCCTGATTCTTCCAAAGTCTTCGAAAATCCTCAAGCATTTTCTAGGATCTTCTAAAATCTTCCAGGATCTTTTGAACTCTTACAGAGATATCCAGAATTTTTCAGAGTCTTATAGCATTTTTAGAAATTTCAGATAAGTTTTCAAGATTCTAAAAGAATCCTCTTTTCGATATATTTTTCCTCAATCTTTCAAATGAAATAAAAAAATTTTGAAAAATTCAAAATTTAGCCATCATTTTTGAAAATCAAAAATATTTTTGATTTTTTTTTAAGTTCGACCCTTTTTTTTATTTTTTTAAAACTAAAAATGAAGCTTGAGATGCTTACTTTCAGATCATTGAATAGTAAAATGACGTTTTTTGTTGTTTTTGAAAAATTGAATTTTAAGTAACCTGGTCAATTCAAAAAAATTTTCCTATGCGCGAAAAAATTTCGAAAAATTTTACGCACGTACAATTTTTTACAATAAATAATATTGTAAAAACAGAAATTAAAAAAAGAATTTTCTGTTGATTTTAGAATTTTTTAAAAATTTAAAAAACTGATATTTTTGATTAATTGCGCATTTCTAATCTACAAATAACATTTATACTTATTATACTATGTACATTACATGGAAATTGCATATTAAAAATGCGCAATTAACCAAATTCAAAAAATTTCATTTTTGAAAATTTACAAAAAATTCTAAAATAAACAAAAATTTTTTTTTTAATTTTCATTTTTACATTATTGTTTTTTATCAAAAACTGTACGTGCAAAAAATGTTCTGAATTGTTTTCGTGCATAGGAAAAATTTTTTTAATTTATCAGGTTACGGTAGAGTGGGTCTATTCGCGCATGGTGGGGTACAATTAATATGTGCAACTCACTTTAAGTATATTTTTCAATATAATAATGGGGATAAAAATAATAATTTGTATCAGTTAAATTATAGATTATAGATTAGTTAAATTGTTCAGTTGGCCTGTAAATTAAATCGTTAGAAATGACCTTAGAATCTTAGATGGATATTTACCAAATTATAGATCCTTCTAAAGATATATTTCATTAATATTGATGTTTGTTTTTTTTCCTGTTTTATTGTTAAATTGTTCAGATGGCCTGTAAATTAAATCGTTAGAAATGACCTTAGAATTTTAGATGGATATCTACCAAATTATAGATCCTTCTAAAGATATATTTCATTAATATTGATGTTTGTTTTTTTTCCTGTTTTATAAATCTCAAACTAATGTGAATTTCTTAATTAAACTTTTTTTTCATATTTTATCATCAGAAAGTATCCTCAAACAATTAAATAATAATTCTAAGTAGTATTTCAGTATTAAAAATTGTTTTATTTATTTAAAACATAAAAAAAATAGTTGTACCTATTTAGAAGATCGGCGGTACAAAAAGGTACAACTTTTCAACAATTATTATTAGTAAGTGGAAAATGATTTAAACATCTAGAAATTATTGATTTGTCTTCTGAATTGAGTCTTCTATCTGTCTGTAAAATGAAAAAGCTGAAAAAAATTTTTCTTGGGCGTAAAGTTAAAAAATCCTCAAAAAATACGTAAAAATTGTACATAATAGCCCCACCCCACGGTACTTAAAGTTCAATTTTTCAAAAACATCAAAAAACGAAATTTTGCTACTCAAGGATTTGAAAGTAAGCATTTGAAGCTTTAATTTTAATTAAAAAAAGAAGAAAAAAAGGGTCGAACTATAAAAAAATCAAAAATATTTTTGATTGTCAAAAATGATGGCTAAATTTTGAATCTTTCGAAATTTTTTTTATTTCATTTGAAAGTTTAAGAAAAAGTCTATCGAAAAAACCTGTGTCGAAAATTTTGATATGTCATACATAAAAGGATATTTATTTCCGAAATAGAAGCTCTTTGCGCAAAGTATAAAAATTTCACCTCCTCTACCTCGGCGAGTTTTTGACCAAACTGATCGATCACTCTTTTTTTTCGAAGTGCCATCTAATAGAACTAGACTTTTTGTAAATTTGAGCTCGATCGAAGAAATTTATTTTTTGGTTTGGGTGCGCTCGAGAAATAATGCCCCATATATTGTTGCTTATATGGCAACCAAACATATTGTTCAATAAGAAAAACAGTTTCTCAGTACACCAGGTTGAATTGCATTTTTTGGGTTGGGTGCGCTCGAGAAATAATACCCCATATATTGTTGCTTATATGACAACCAAACATTTTGTTAAATAAGCAAAACAGTTCCTCAGTACACCAAGTTGAATTTTCGACAGGGAGATTTTGCTCGAGACAAATTGTTTGCCCTATTTCAAAAAGCAATTAATTATTATTACAATATCAGCCACCAAATGATAAATAATTTATTGCATTGAGGTAAATAAAATTTTAATCAGCACACAAATAATTTGTCCGATCTGTACTCAGATAAATCTCTCTCTTTTTCGGGGACAATAAAACGAACTCCGTTCCGATTATGTAAACGAATTTAATCCTGAATGAGATATTATAGCGTGCTCGCATTGAATTTTATCCAGCCATGAAACATCGAGGAAGAAATTGTGTTCAATACGACGAGAAAAAGAAACGTATTTAATTTTTTATGCTAATTTTTTCCCCAAAAGCGAACCTGTTTATTTGGATTAAAAGCAGGAAATTGATATTTCAGAACTCAACAAAACAGCCATTATTACACCATTCTGAATTATATATATATGTGTGTGTGTATGTAGCCTTTATATGTAAAAATAGATCAGTAAAATTTAGTTAATACTTAATCTCAATTGGTCTTCGATTTTTGTGGGATCTGTTGAATACAATAAATGTGTTGTTGAGCCAACGACTTTAGTGGTTGGACAAACTACTTTAGTCTTTAGAAAATTTTATTAGTTGATGTAACTATTAAAATTTTTTGTTGCAACAAACTGAATATTTACGCCTATTAACAAAATAGTTATTCCTACTAATAAAGTAATAGAGGCATATGTTACAAACCAAAGTAGTTGGTCCAACTAACCATTCTTTTCAGTGAAATTTCATATTTACCCAGGTTGGGAAAATTTAAACACCGATTATAGTTGCTTCTCTCGAAACATATGCTTTTCCCTCGTCTTGTTCGAGATCGATCCTATTCTGAGTCCTTCAGAGCTTAGAACACCGCGTGATGGACAATGGAATACCCATGTCGGCTAGGGATTGTTCGGGATTTCCGCTTCCGTACGACCCTCCGGATCATCCAAGATCACGAGAGGGTGCAGTACTTCAGGCTCAGCGATATGCTATCGTACTCAGTTTGATACACTTTCCTTAAGAAAACTTAGCAAACTCTACCGACTCTACCCTCTAACAATGCTTTACATTTACACAAAAAGTCACCTGACACGTAAATAAAGTATTCAGAATCAAAGGCACTTTTTACCAAAAAAAAGTTTGTCTTGATATAGCAAATATTTGAGAAATGAAATTGCCTTCATGAAAATATTATATTTTCCAAAGTGGACATGTCACCCAAGAAAGTGGTGAAATTCGCAAACTAATTTATGACTTAGTCAGTCACCTGCTGATTTTTAGTTGAAAACCCTACTAAAAATACTGTAAGCAATATGTTGCAAAAAGTTTTTCGTTTCTCATATAGTATGGAATCGATATTAGCACGTGCATGATTGAATAATTGTAATTCGACATCGCACTGTTAGAAATTATTATAATTTTCAAACACAGATGTTTTCCTACACTTTAGTGTATGAAATTGAAATTAATATAAGTGCATCTTAAATTTAAAATCGTATATGCAATTTAAGATGCCAAATCCACATAACACATGTATCTTAAATTTCAATGGCCGTACTGCTTATTTGCTCCCCATACTAAACTTTTATCTTAAATCTACTATAGATTTTTCTATAACAGTGTGAACATGTAATTTTCTACCGTAAATTAAAAGTTCTCGAAATCCTGAGTGAAAATTTGTCCTTTTCAATTATATTAACAGTTGAAACATAATTTCAATTCAATCATTAAATATCTCATTAAATATTGCAAAATGTGGTAATTGAAATTTGATTGTAATGTACTTGGATCTAGCTTTGATTAACGTACACAAATTTCAAAGGATTAATACATTATGTTATTATACACCAAGTGAAAAAAGTCATTTATTTTTGATCATATATTCTTTTATTATATATTTCATATATTATTCTTTTGTACTTTATTGATAAAACTGAAAGTTTTGCTCTATATGTAAATTTTCTATATAATATTATTTTATGACATTCTAAATCATAAAATTAAAGAGTCATTTTTTATTTCTATACAAATTTCACAAGAAGACTATGATCACATTTTAAATATTTATAAATAATTCTGACACCTCTCTTTTTCACAACGCCGACAATAAGGAAAGTTCGCTTTGCTCTTTGCTTCTTCGTAATTAAAACTTTGAAGCGTCCTTTTTTTGACAAACAAAGTTCGTGGAAGCGAAATTGAAAGTATAAGCTAGTTCTTTCAACATTTCACGTCTTTATATACTCAAACTTTAAAAAGTTGTGTTGCTTTCTATCTTAGAAAGATTTACTTAAGATGCACGAGGTGGCTTTACTATGGCAGTTTTTATTTTTTCAGTGTTTTATGAACACGTGCCCTTACTTAATGTGCTCTTTATGTGTACATACATACATTATGCATATATATGTAAGTATGCATACGTGTATGTCGCGGCGTGATGGCGCGATGCGTGACAAGCACCGGAATCAAGCCGACCACCGGAATCAAGCCGACCACCACAGCTCGCGTGTCTCCCTCATAACCTCTCTCGCTTTAATTCCACCCTAACGAACTTATGAATTTCGCTAAGACCGTTCCACCCTTGTATTACACGCACCCACAAGAATCCATATTCGTTTTCTGTTTTATTTAAATTTTTTACCGTTACATTCAGAAAAAAATTTGTTGGATTCAAACAAATCGCATTGCTTTGCTATCACGGAGACAAAAAAATTTTGTAAAATTAGCAGATGGCATCTGTTGAAATATAAGGAGAGCAGATTTTTTCTGTTATATTAACAGAAATTTTTGTTAAACTAACAGATGATTCGTAAATTTAACATATACGTCTGCAAAATTAACATAAATTTCTGTTAAACTAACAGATGGTTCGTAAATTTAACAGATATATCTGCAGAATTAACTGAAATTTCTGTTAAACTAACAGATGGTTTGTAAATTTAACAGATATATCTGCAGAATTAACAGAAATGTCTGCTACAATTCTAATTAAAAAAAAAACTTTAACCTAACAGACATTCATGTTAATTCTACAGATATATCTGTTAAACTTACTGACTTTTTTTCATAATTACTTCCGTTTATTTGCAATTTTTCCATATTTATCACAAGTGGAAATATTTTCACATTTTTATATTTGAAATTTTAGTCTTAGAATTGATACTTTACAAATTGAACAAATAAAAATTAAGAATTTCACGGTTGTTCAATTTCAAATTCAAAAATTGGAGAATTTAAATTCTAAAGAGTTTGAAATTAAGAAATGTTCAATTCAAAGCGTTCATAGTTTAATTAATCTAGATTGAAATATATTTAAAAATGGTTAAGTTTCAAATTTAAATCATTCAAAATAGTACAATTTCAAATTAAAAGTGCCTAGAATTGAAAAATTTTTAATTCGAAAGTTCCATTTTCCAAACGTTTTCAATGATGTCGAATTAAACGTATTTAAAATTAAACAGTTTTGAATTAAAAGCATTCCTAATAGAATTAGAATGTCACTGAATTTTTCAATTTTGAAAACATCTAATTTAAAATTTTTAACATATATTTTTAAACTTAAAACTTTAAAAATGATGAAACCCTTGAATTTTAAATATTATGCAATATGGAAGGCTTCTAATTTTATATTGTGAAATTCTAAGCATTAAAATTTTTAAATTATGTATGTAGTCTACAACGCTCGGAGTTTCAAATTTATTTCTTTTACCTCAAATTAGAAAATGTTCAGTTTGGAATGCTTGGCTGTGAAATTTTTTGTTCTTTAATTTTGAAAGTGCTTAATTTTAAATGCTCATTTTTAAATTTAGAAGTTATCGTCGTTTTGCATTGAAATTATAAAATCTAGAACAGTTTCAGATTTGAAATTTCCAATATTGTTTTTCTTAATTATTGTTGCATTTTGAAGGCATCTTAAAATATTGAAATCTTAAAATATGCTTAAAAACATCTAAAAATATTGAATCTTATTCAGATTTATTAATTAGGTCCGCATTTAAGGGGGAAAAAAACGAGAAAAAAGAAAAGGAAGAAAAGAAAGGAAAAGTTTCTTTAAAAATGGGGTAAAATAGGGGAATAGGGGAAAGACTGTGAAGCCTGTAATTCAAACAAATTTTCTTGTAATATGGGTAAACAAATTTTCATTTCGAATCAAGAAAAAAATATATTTTCTTAAAACAAAAGTTTTATGAGTGTAAAACATATGGAGAACAGATTATTATAATAATTATTATAATAATCTGATTTCATCTACAATGAAATCAGATATTGAAGTACAACTTTTCAACGCAATTGAATTTATTATCAGTCAATTTATCGTTTACAATTTATAAAGCAAACATTGTGCAGGTTTTCAAACAAGACATTTAAATTCAGCTTTTCCTTTGCCAATCCTTGACAACTATTTTATGCATCTAGCCGCAAAACTGGACGAATAATATGCATCTTTCAATTTCTGTGGTGGAGCTTTTTGAAGTATCTTTCCTCTTGACACAGTCGTTAACAATATAATATGGCCGAGGGAGTCATATCGCAAACAACACGCTAGGTCCGCTAGGAAGTTGGGGCTTGTGAAAAAATTCCTCGAGAATTTACCGCGTGGAGGCGGAAAGTGGAACACACAAAGTGTTTTTTTCCTTTTGTTTCATTATTCTCCACTGAAAATAATAAAGAAAGGCATTGTGTAATTAGAGACGTGTGAGACTTTTACTCCTTTTTAAAAACCTTTGAGCCTTCATTATAATGTCCTTTTGGTTTCGAGCATTTCTATTTTTAATTTAGATATAAAAAACTAAAAAGGTATTTTTTAAATGTCGACAGATATTTATCCATATTGATTCCTGATTACTATCATCTGAGGCTGATAATGATTTTTAACAGGTTCTTTTGGTTACATTTGAAATTTTATCAATGTTTTAACTGAGAGTCAGAGATTTTCATTTTCCTTACAAAAGAAATGTTGCAGATTGAGTTTTAAATCGATTCTTAACAGTAATAGACACGTAAAACGAGTTTACATCTATTGTATATCGATCAAAAGTAAAAAATTTAACATTATGTACCCTTTGTGGTTATTATGAGCGTATGTCAGGGTGTCACGAAGGTTCTTACATACGCATTAGGCGCGCTGGAGATACGCTTAAGTATACAGTCCGGTTTTACCGAGTCTCACGTGTGTATGTATATTGTATAGTTGTAAGTCGACAAAGATCGCGTGTTCCTAAGCGCTCCTAAACAACCTAACGCGTCGGATATCAGTAAGACGACGGAAAGGGGTGTGTTCCCGTATTTTTGAATTTTTTTTTTTTGAATCAATTTCCGCCTTTAATATTAGCTATTTAGATTTGAATGGGATTAATGTAAATACTATGTTACTCGCCGGGATGCAAAAACGACCGCGATATTTTTCTTGTCCGATTGCTAATGTTTTAAAAAATAATCAAATTCGAAAACCGAAAAACAAAAACTCCGAGAACACACTCCGAAATATTCTACGCCTGTGAAACAAACTCTCCGAAAATATAATCTCTACTGAATCTAATTAAAATAAGCCGATTTCCTTTGCCTGACCGACTTAAACCTTTACTTTCCTTTATCTTTATGCCTTCGACCTTCGTCCGAATTTTCTCTTTCCTCTGATTTTCCTTTATCCCTGTGTCCTTGACCATTTCATTGTTTTCACCCATAAGACATTCCTTTCCCAAATTCAAAAATCCTCTTTATAATTTTCAATGACGTTTGATAATTGTTGATGTTATACTTAGCGTCGAGGTCAGAAAATGGAAATAAAGAAATTAAATTTCTTTTTTTGGCACACGTTTCAGCCTCATATTGGGGCCCTCTTCAGTGCCAGTATTTATTCCTTGAAAAACATGTTATCGAACATTTCCGAACAAAATTTTCAATATTTCAAGCCCTATTAATCGCGTTAGCAACACATTATTACTATAATTATGAAACTGACCATATGAGAGGAGAATTATACATAACTAATTTCCGAATATAATATACATTCATCAGTTCATCACACAACTCAATGATTTTCCATCAATTTACCCATTTTTGTTATAAAATATGTTGAATTAAACAATTAAATTTACTTTTCAAAGATACAGTTGGATTTAAATGCTTTTTGTCAAAGGAGAGCAAATTTTGAAATTCTATTTCTCTCAATATAGGTATTGCATTTATAAATGAAAACACTTTCATGCATTTGGAAATATAATCAGGGCATCATTATCGAGTGTGCAATGTAATCCGAAAGCGGATCCTATTAATTATTGTTATTACGAGCTAACAAAATTCTCATCCTCATTATTATGTATTATCTTGGATTTGAATATGCCATACAAATGCACGTTACTGACTGGATATTCCCCTTTGCGTCCATAAATTCAAAATAACTTGGTAGTACTTTGGAAATAATGTGCATTGAATTTGGAACAAATTTAAAATGTTATGTGCACTTGAAATTTACGGTATTAAAACGCATTTTCATTTCATTTCATTTATTTTGACAACCCAACAGTACATAAACAATTACAGGGTTGTATCTAATGGATACAGTATCTTAACTTATACTCATACCTAGATTATGGGCCAGGCTCGGGGGTAGACGGTCCAAAATCTGATCCTATTAAACTCCAGTTTGAACCAGATTTAAAGCGACGAGCGAGCAGTCTTATGTCAACATTTAGGATCGTGCATACAGTCTCTGAACGTACAAAAGTAAATGCGCAGAGAGTCGTGATGTAAACAACGTCTGGCGGCCATGGGTGCCCGAGCGATGGCGCCATCGTGGGACGCTCAGGGGCGGGGGACAGAATCAGTGAAGCGTGAACGACCATGAAGGTGGCCCATAATCTACGCGCCCATA
>JBAGKK010000298.1:225862-239313 GCA_037177015.1 Euceroptres primus | reverse complement strand
GTCGACTTCGACCGCTCGCCCTGAAAAATCTCACTTTTCAGAGTAAGCCCCCTTTCTTCGGCGCACGTCACATATGTTACTGAAAAATTTCGATTCAAATTCTAAGATGCTAGTGTGTTTCTAAATGTATCTAAATATTTACAATTGCAAAGCTCACGCTTGTTTTCTAGATTCTCATTTAACATTCTCATTTCATCATCGTACTAATATGTTCTAATTCTTTCATCTCATTGAGACATTCAACAGCGCAAAAATTACTCAAACCTTTTTATGTTGTAAATGTGAAGTAAATTTTTTAAATTAAACTTGAATGATTTAATTTTGATGAGCCAAGGTCTGGAAATTTTTTTTTTCTTTGAAAGAGAAGGAAAGTATATTTTTCTCTTTAATTAAGTGAAAATAGGATAGTTTCTTGTGGATTTTGAGTTAGATAAATGATAATTTAAATTAAATTAAATTTGATTTAATGAAATAAAGTAGCACTGATGATTCCATATGCAAATATCATTTGTGCGACTAAATGTTGAGTGTAACTAACACACCAGGTCGGAGAGTCCGGTAGGATGGTGGGTGAGCCAGGCAGCAGCCATGTCCTCACCCACTCCTTCAACTCGATCTCACCAGCATAATCACTCCTGCATGGATGAGGCCAGCCACTTGCTTAACCGTGTCGCCCCTCGGTATGTCATCCGATTTTATTTTTCACAAAGTTTACCAGGTGCAAAATATCTGTATCAGTAGCACTGGCGAATTTCATTCCTAATCCTTTACTAACTAACTAATATCAATTCACCACCAGCAACCAATTTCAAATCTAAAATATTAATAATTTATATTAAAAACAAAAGCCAATAAACGATCAAATTTCGAAAGACTTAAAATTTGCATTAGCCATAGATAATAAAAAAACATAATTAATTATGTATGACGGATTCACCACTATACCAAAATTTTTTTAGATCATTGCAGAATGTTATGAAATTGTCATTTTATAATTTTATAAATTTCTTCAAACACGTTCGAACTCTTCTAGAATCCTCTAAAATCGTAACAAATTGCCAACAATTTATTAATATTTTCAAAAATATTCTAAAGGTTTACAAAATTTCCTAGATTATTCTAGAATTATAGAAGTGATTAATTCTTCGACAATATACAACCTTTAAACTGCATTTTGAGCATGCACATTCAATTCCTCTGCGCATATCTGAGCTCATTCTATGTGTCAGTGTTACGACAGTATAGCTTGCATGAGGAGGAAATATGAATAGAAGCAAATATTAATTTTATTTTCTATCTCTGTAGCACGAATTTGGATAATAGTAGGATCATGAGCATGTCAGCTCCAAGTGCAATAAACACTGAGTTTTCCACTGTCAGGTTTGATGAGGACACGACAGAGTGGAATAACGTTGGGCCGACCCAAGCGAAAAGTGCAATGAGCCACAGGTTGAGGATCTCTTTTTTAATTAAGTTTGAAATTTTTACTTTATTAAGGAACAATGTTTAATTTAACTCTCTGCATGACAGTTACAATTTCATCATCGAGAAGGAGAACGAAGAAAACTCAAAACAATCTTCCTAATAAATTTCTATACATTTTTGTTTGTTGAGATAGTTTGAATATTTTCAAAAAATATTCCTTTGAGATCTGTCCGAAGTTTATTATGCTGCTAATTTACTTATAATATTGTAGTTTGAAGTATTAGCTTTATATTTAAAAAAAATACTAAGTACAATAAATTCAAAAATATATTTAATTAAAATCAATTTGTTTTATATCTAGAGAGCAAGATACGGTGAGAAGTGAAGACAGTGTTTTGGTTCAAAGCGTGGATTTAGGATCTGGACAAGAAGCCTGGAGATCTTTAAGCTGTCTAACTGACAGCACAGAACAAAGTGCTCCAGTTAATTTTGATTTATCGAATCGAGTACGTTTTCTCTAGTCGATTAATTAAAAATTTATGTTAAAAATTGTTCATTCAACACCAAAATAAAGGAATAAAATTTGTTTCTCTTCCAGGCCAAACTGCCACGAGGAATAGATAAAATTAGGCCACACATCGAAATGATAGACAACGTTCCCCTTTTGGTTTCCTTATTTACAGACTGCAATATAACTGTAACACGGGAAATGTTACATATTATGCAAGACTACGGCGAAGTAGTTTGTGTTTTGGGCTCATCAGCGAATTCAGAAAATATGCCAATTTTCATGCAAGCCGATGCTGCGTAAGTTTCAATAATATTTTTAATAAAAAAAGAAACGCTAAAAATTACAATTGAAGAATTCCATAAATTATATAATAATACTGTACTGTATATAACATTATTTATTATACATATAAAATTTTATACTGTTCTTAAAGTAAGAATTCTTTTAATATATTTTTTAAATTTCTTGCTATTGTTATATAATTTTTGGACGATCTCATTTTCAATTTACTGTTTCCCATAAAACTTTATGACAGTCAAAATATGTCTAAAATATACATTTTAGTCAGAAATTTAAAAATAGTCAATTTTGTTTTTGAATCAGAATTACAAATTTAAATAGGATACAAAATTACAAACAATAACCGGGTGGTTTGTAGCTCGATTTGTAAACAGATTCACCTTCGATTTTAGACGATATGAACGCCTGACAACGTTTAGGACGACAACTTTCCCTCTTTTGAAAGCTAGTTTCGTTAAACGAACTTCGATTTGTTGTCCAACAATCAATTTTAGCATCCGATTCAAATACTTTACGTTTGGATTTTACATCTCTTTTTAATAATTTTACACCAGGATCCTGGAAAGACTCTGTCATTGTTGTTCTACACTCCATTCGTACCGGATATTGAATTTTTCCTCTAATTTGTTTAATCGAAAGCGTTTTCACAGCACCAGGATTCAAATACGACTCTAAATAAGTACTTGAAAAATCGCCGCAGCCTCCACAGCTTAAATGATTTTTAGGAAATATTTGCTTTACTGGTTTTTCGTGGTGTCCTTTATAAGACATGTGGCTAGTTGTATTATAGTCGACTTTCCCAGTGACTTGGACATTTTTATTTTTCCTCGAGACACGGGTTACTTTTGAAATTTTATTTTCTAAGTAGGATTTCTTGTAAGTGGTTTCTGATTCGAATAGGATTACAGGAGGCTTGTAAATCTTTTTTTGATGAACCAAAAGTGCTTTGGACGGTTGGAGATACATGCATTTTTTGTTTTCGTATAAATCATCTTCAAATTTTTTCGGAATTGTGAAAGAGTCGCCTAAATCTTCGTGAGCTTTTCTAATTTTACCAGACTTATTTGAGATTGACATTGTTGCAAATTCCAAACGGATTAAAGAGGTTAATCGTAACTGAATAATCTCTTGGATTTTTGTTTTTTATTGGATTTTTGTTTTTAACAAAGAAATAGGATTTGTAAACACTACCTAAGGAGGCTTTTTAAAACTTTTTTTTAACTTTTCATCTTAACACTTGAAAATATTTTATATTATTAATTTATTTTTTAACATTTTAGTTGAAAAAATTAATATTCTTTTAAAATACAATTTAATCTTTTCTTTTCAGAGTTGCAGTTGAGCCTTTGTATCCTCAAGTGTGCCAAAGAGTGCCTGTCCTGATACCTACAAAAGAGGAGCAAGGACCCTCGCCAATTGATCTCAGTAGGAGTTTAAATTCCGTCGCATGTTCTCTCAGTGTAAGAAGAGAAGATCCAATAGCAATATTTCATCTTGTGATGGAGGTAAGGAAGAATTTTAATGTACAAAAAAAAAAATTCTTTCTTATTAAAAACTTACTGTAAACATTACTTTAAGTTTTAAGTGAAAATTAAACGTATCATTCCCTTAAAAAATCCAATTTTGCAAAAAGCAACATTTTTACTTATTTTTTATTTTTCAGGCTCGACATTATATGAAGTGCCTATGGAACTGCGTGCAATTCTGGTTAGGTTGTGTAGTAACTCTTTCTGTCGCCCAAGCATTTTCTGGTTTTCTGCTTTTACCGCCCTTATTTTCGGTTGGTCAAGTTCTATGGTTGACTTGTCTGATTATTCCCCTTCTCTCGATATCGATGGTAGCCACTCCAACGGATTCGACAATAATGCAGCGTGCAACGGGAAAAAATCAGTGTGTCGTAAATGGACAGGTATACAAATTCCTTTTAAAACTGAGATGTGTGATCAATAATCAGCTCATGTGATCTTTTAATGTTTCCTTGATTCCAGGTTACATTGTTCGTTCTTTGGTGCTATGGGAGTAAATTCTTCCCAACAGTAGTGGCGGTAATTTTATCTCAGTGCATTTCACTGATGACTTTATGTTTAACAAACGTAGCAGAAAACGTAGAATGTTTCTATATATACCCGGTAATAAATGGTGACGAATCTTGGGGCGGATGGTATCAACCAAAATCAAATAATGTGATTCTCGTCGTGCAACATTTTGCCCTCACAATTACGGTGTTACACTTTGGTAATCATATATTTAAATTCTCCACTAATTCGGAAGAATTTTTAATTGAATTAAATTTTTCAACTTTTTCAGTGACGATATCGGTGAGTTTTGTTCATCGAGAATATCCAGTTTGGAGGAAGCAGCCTTTCAACAATTGGTTGTGGTTTCTGAGCGTGTTTATTGTGTGAGTATACCATAAATGTTTATAAACTTAACAAAAGAGGATAGAACCTTTTTTTCGACACTTAATGGAATTTTTTTTTAGTTTGTGTGCTCAAATTGGATTTTCTGGCATGATATTCTACGATTTTTGGATCCGAAAAAGCCAAAGAAGAGACATTTTTCCGATGTATGTGCCGCTCGCGTTTCTATCTTCAGTACCTTTGACATTTCTCATCAATGAATTTGCCAAATGGCAAGAAATCAAGTGAGTTTCAATTTAATTATATTTATGGTATAAAAAAACAGTATTGAAAAATAATTAAATTAATGTTGTATCTGATTTTAGAGTAAATGTGAGGTATCAGAAGAGAGCACGTTTGGAATTTGGTACCAAGCTCGGAATGAACTCACCCTTCTGAAAAAAAGGAGGAGCTAAGTATTTTGAATTCAATGCCAAATTTTG
This sequence comes from Euceroptres primus, assembly GCA_037177015.1. NCBI lineage: Eukaryota > Metazoa > Arthropoda > Insecta > Hymenoptera > Figitidae > Euceroptres > Euceroptres primus. The sequence goes on along the minus strand of JBAGKK010000298.1, from coordinate 234,235 downwards.
ACGAATTTTTTGTACTGAGAATGAACCTCTTGATCAATTGGACAAAAAGAATTTCCAACTCGAATCGTTTCCTTATTCGTTTTGGAATTTTTTAAATCAAGTGCAGTATTCTATTGCCTTTTGTTTCCAGATGAATCAAGAAGTTTATCATTATTCTGTCCGTTCGAAAATTTCTTGTTAATAAGCTCGAGTTTTCTGAAACATAATTACAGATATTCATCACCAATTACCTCAATAAATCAAGGCTCTTATCGCTTTGGTATAATATTTCTCAAAGAAACGCACAGTTACTGCCATAAGAAATATAATTAATATTTATTTACTTACACACTAGTTTTTATTAATTCACACTTGCTAGAAGACTCGATACCGCATTGTTATTACCGAAAGTGAAATTTTACACACATAAACCCTGAACAAAATTTTGGATTATTTAAGGCAGTAAAAGAAAAGTATTTATATTTTTGTACAAGTGTTCCGTACAGGACTCTGCGATTCAAAAATAATTCGCAGTTTTCATATTTTCCGTAAGTGAGATTTAAAATCAATTAAAGACTGTTTAGTGGAGGAGAAATTAAGATTGTTTGAAATACGAAATTATTAATTTTTGTATTCAGAATATTTAAGATCCCTGAAACTTTTTAAATTTAAAAAGTCCGTTCAAATGTAAAGTTTCAAACTTCATAGAGTATTTGAATGCGAATTAAGGAAGTGCATAGTCTTAGAAAAATGTAGATAATGTAAAACTGTTCGCTTCTGGTGATTAGAAGAATAACATAGAATCGAGAAGTTATTTAGAATGTTTCGCCGGATTGAAATACTTCTCGTATTTCTTCATCTTCTTCAAAGTAGGTCGAGAGATTATTTTGAAAAATAAAGTGTATATAGGTTGCGTGTTTTCCATCGGCAAAGTTAGTTTTACGGCAAGTTTGCGAGATGCGAATTCTATTTTAAGATTGTATTTAAACTTTGTGCTCGTAGTAAGAAATCACTGTTTGCAGAAGTTTTGTCTCTGTACATTTCAATTTAGTTTTAATGAGGAAAATATATTTTTAAATTTTATGTTACTGGTTTTATAATTATTATTAGATTATATCAGAAATTATTAACGAAATTTGTTGAATGCATTGTTTTATTTTAAACAAATTTTATTTGAATCATTTTTTATTGAAATAAACAAGACTTTTTCTCCGTGTTAAAAATTTTTTTGAATTCAATACATACTTAATAACACATTAAGAAAATAGATATCTATTTCGGAGTTATTTATATTTATTTTGAATACTCATTGAAAACAAATCTTAGGAATTTCAGGATTTCACACAAAGCCTGACAAAAGGGAAGGTGTTAAAAAGATGTCGTGTAAACTGGCGACAGTTTGAATGCCTAATGATATTACATTTAATAAAATTATGTGGATTACTTCGTAGAGAAGTTTGAAGCAAAGGAAAGTCCAGGACCATTCACTAGGAGATCGAAATATCATTCCCAAGGCGTAAGCAATAATTATCGTGCGCTGACAGCGCATGAATGTGTTTTATTTATTCTTGACACGTTCTCTGAATCCCTTAAAATTTCAGAAAGTTTCATAAGTTCATTAACAATATTTAAAGGTTTCAATCAGGTAAATCCAACTCAAATTATTTTGGTACCTTATCTTTGGATTATTATTCAGTTGCCCATGCCGCAAAAGGCAACGAAGCGCAAATGGTATTATGCGCATAATGCAACCAGTGCTCGATTTGAGTATAAGATAATATTATCATCTTATACTTATTTAAATTGAATTCATTTTTATTATACGATTCTCTTAATCACCTGACATTGGCAATATTATCTGGCAAATCACTCTTGTTTGCAAATTTTGATTCCGGTATTGATTTTGGAATGTTTCCATAAATTGATATCAAAATAGCAATAATGCTTAATACATACATGTACCCAAATATGTGTTTTTCATTCAAAACGATTATTCTATTCGAGATTATTATTTTATTAGAAATTAAAAATTTTCTGTCAGGAAAGAATTTGAAAGAATTAAAGCATTCGATCACATTTGATTCAAATGACACTTGATGTCAGTTGTCAAATCTTAAGATTGAGTTGATTCTCAGTAATCAATGAACATCACTTTTAATTTTTTTTCCATTTAATTATTTTCAAAAATTAATTTTTTAATTTTTTTTTATTTAAAAAGAATACTTTTTAAAAGCTCACCAAAGAAACTCGACGCCAGAATCCCAACTTTTTTGTCAATTGAATTCAATTATAATAAATTCAATAACAGTTGCCTAGTGAGCATTCGATTCTTATAAAAAAAAGTTGTCAATAAAGATATTTTTATTTCAGTGGAATGTAAAGTGCAGAAGTTTATTACTTCAGAATTTCTACAAATTTATATAATATTCTAAAGTGTATAAGGCTCTATAAATTGTATACTGCTCTAAAAAGAGAACCATTATATAATTACTATAAAAAGATTTTGAAAAAGGTTTCAATTGACTTATTACGTTGTATCACATCATAAATATTAATTGCATGATAGAGGCAATTAGAAACATATCTGTGCAGAGCGCTGCTTCATAAATTAATTTCGGAGAAAATACAGTCCATACAAAGAGATGATATCGTTGAATTGTAACGATCACAGTATAAAAAGTTATGGGCAGTAATCTCCACATTACGTACTGTTTGTTAATTCGTAAAACTGTTTGGCAAGAACTGAAAACAAATATCTCAATTAAAAAATTTTGACTCAATTAATTAAAATGTAAATTAAATCAAAATCGATTACATCTTCCATTTTTGGAAAATTTTTACGTACTAGTTTGGCTTTTCACGAGTCTCGTTATACAAAAGTACTAAATAGGCTAGAACATGTGCTGAAATTGTGTTGATAGTTATAAAAAGTCCCGTAAGCGAAGGAATGTACGATTCTAATCCAACATATCCTGCAGCCACATCAATAGTGGCAAAACTGTTTGAATTTCCCTGAAAGACAAAATGTTAAAGATTTTAGTTTTAAATATAACACATTTTAAGCATTGTAATGGAACATTAAAATTCAGAGGAATTTGAAAAATACCTGATAGAAGTAAAAAACATTGCCTAGCCAGATGTAAAGAAAAATTCTCAATTTTTCGAGTTTGCACAATTTTGTGATCATTTGAATTACCGAGGTAAATAATAATTGTACTGGGAGTAAAATTACGTTGTGTGGTCGATGTAAAAGAGCAGATGCCATAATCCAACAATGTAGCAGGAAATATACAAATTGTGGTAAAACATTTTCCCTCGTTTGCTGACCTGTTTTTATTAATCGTAAGGCGCAGTGGGAAAGATAAACTAATATTAAAAACCAGAAGATTTGTACTTCGTAGATTCCTCTGCAACCAAATAGAATTTAATTATTGATTTTCGAAAATAGAAAAGAATTCCTAGTCGAATGTGAATTCTAAAAAAGGTCGAAAATAGATTCTTACTTTGACTCTGGATAAAATGAAACACCGGCTACAGCTCCAATCACCATGTGCCGAAGATATATACAAGACGCTAGAGAAATATTAAATAAAAGGCAAGGTTTCTTAAATTTTCTTTCTTCAAGCTCATAGTCAATTTTGATTAATAATGCGAATCCTAAAACAAATGCAAGAGATTATATCAAGTTTTAATAAAAGCCTCCAAAATAGCTATTGAATGTGGATGAAATATATTCTTTGAACCACATGTTTTTAAGTCTAATACCTAAAATGAGGAAGAGAGATAATCCGATTTTGTGATTTTGATCCAGAAGCCAATCAGAAATATCTGGCAAATGAGCATATTTGTTGCCAGTACTATTTAATTTTCTAAGAATCCTATGAGATAATAAAAGTAGAAATATTTTAATTCCTACGTCTACTCTGGAGTATTCACTGAAAGGTAACAAATAAATGTTATTAAATTCTTCAATAAAAATCTTCGTATTTGAATCAAATATTTCTAATGTCAAGTTTTGATTTAAACTTCACCTCAATCGATAAGTAGCACATCTCCAGACGATATCGTAAAATGCATAAATGAAAAAAGTCACCCAGAAAAAATACCAGGTCTGATGTTCCTCTTCTACAAAACTGCTACTACTCAGACTTAATGCGTGCAACAAGCTTCCCAAAGGAAGAAATAATCTAATTGTTCCATATTTTCTTAACTGCAAGAATCCAGGGGATCAAATTTATCTAAAACAGTTCCTTACTCTTTAAAAATTTTCATAATATTTTAAATAAAAGTCTTACTTGACTAGTGGTCGGAATATTGAACTTGAACTTGGTGCACAAATAACTATTGAACACCAAAATTAGGACGACTAGAGTAGTAAGAAAAGCGCTATTGGTCCCACTAGAATACAATACTGTACTGCCTTCTGCTTCAAATAAGTAGTTCAATAAAAACCATAAAAATACATTTACTACAACAGTAGACACAACCTTCATCGATGTTGAAATTGTGCGATTTTGCCCATTCACCATAATGTATAAAACCTGTAAAGAATCAGAGAAATAATAAAATATTTGTTTAATTTTGTACTTTAAAGGACTCGTGACTGATGAATTCTTTTAGAGATTCTGGTAGTATATCGGAAGCCCTAATTTAATATTTTTGTGAAACATTTTGGGAAAAAAGTTTACCTGAAATAAGAAAATTATTCCTATTATCATAGCAGGTATGTCATATTTTATCATATCGTAGGTAAGTATTTCTCTCATTTCTTCGAGGGCACTACAATACATTTTTATAATATCTCCCACCATTTCATTTGATTGTCCACTGGTATTCAACCAAGCAACGTGAAGTTTAACTGCATTCTCGTAGTCTTTGTACGCCTCTGCAGAAAGACATTTTTACCATCATAAACAATTGGATATTCTAATTTTGTTAAACTGTAAAAAAGTGCTTTAGATTTTTTAAAATATTGATATAAAATACTGACGCTGTGTCTTGTAATTTGCAATTTCCTTAAAATTAGTGAGTAGTTGCCTTGAGTTGTAATAAAGGATAAATAATTTTTTTTGGATAGGCAAGTCATTCAAAATGTCCAAAGACACGGTTCCTAGATTTGACGAGGGAATAGGAATACCGAGAATTACAGAAAGTGTAGCAGCTAAATCAATTTGAGCGATTTGTCGAGGCTCGTTATTTTTCTGAGGACAAGAAGCACCAATAGTAACAATTGGTACCAGTGTTTCTTCTAATGTTGCACCACCATGACCCCCGGAATCTTTCATACCATGATCTCCACACACTATCAACAGTGAGGGAATGTTATTCTTATTCTGAAAAGACAGGAAAGAGACGTTTCAAAAAACTTGAAGGAACGTTTATGAGTCATTATTTTTAAAGTCATGTAAACTGATCCCCTTCGATTTTCATTAAACCTTTCTTTTAGGATCTTGTTTTAGTTTTTTTTTTTTTCACTTTTAGATCAAACGTACCCAATAAGTCATTCGGGATTGTATTCGGTCAATAATTTCGTCCATTTCTTTAAGTTTAGGCTGTATTAAGGGACTAAATGGCCCAGCCATATGCCCAATGTGATCCAGGCCTAAATAGTGAAGAATCATTATGGACCAATCGTTTCTGTGCAGCTCTTTTTGCAAGTAGCGTGTCACGTTATAATCGACCTACAAATTCAAAAGAATAATCAAATTTAATTTAAATATTATATAATTCAATGGCCATTTTAAGTCCCAGTCATTTTCCACATTTTCTTTGATGGATAAATTTTTTAAAAAATCTCATCCAGTCGATATATCAAAGCAGAATTTAAAATCTCAGAATTTTAGACGAGTTTGTTTAGAAATTATAAATTAAAACGTATAAAAAATATCAGATATTATTGCAACCGTACTTCAGTATAATCTGTTACAAAAAACGAGGTCGTTCCATCATAACGTAGAAACGTGTTTGGGAAGAGTTTGAGCCACGTATCGTCACCATAAAAAATTAATTTATGGCCATAATTCTTCGCTTGTTGCAAAACACTATCTCCAACCACAATATTTCCACCCAAGTTTAATGCAACATCAATGAAACTAGGTACTGTTCCTGAAGTTAATGCCTGCATTTTCCAGAAATGTATTATCACACTTAAAATGTATTTTAATAATTATACTGTAATTTCATGTAGGTACTTATTTAATTTCTCATTCCGGAAATCTCGATTGTTTTGCGATCGTTATACCTTTATTCTGGGCATTGTTACAGTTGGAGGATTGACTTTGGCCTTCAGCAGACATAATTCATTGTTTTCTATGAGATTATTTAAAATGGGCATCGAATCTTTCGTTCTGTTTCCTGTTACAAAATCCCATCTTAAGGCATCAATCACCATGATAACAACCTTTTTCGCCATTGGCTGATATAATTCTTCTGTCTTTACTCTGAAATAGGTGCATCATTATAATCGGTTTCTAGAATTTAAAAATAATCTATAGTTATGAATGTTTTATGTGCTTGAAGTTCTGAATATTCAAATGAACGAAATTTTTATTATAGAGTGATAAAAAATCTCTATTTCCAGAAAAACTTGAATTAGGAAAGATTATTTTATTCATTTAAACCCTGGAAAATTCAGAAACGTATCTAATGTTTTTGGATATGTAAAACAAATCTGCACGTGTAAAGTAATCTATAATATCAGTTTCAGCAAAAGTATCCATTGTCACGTATATTTTACCTGATTTGCTCTACAAATTCAGGGATGTCATTCATCGTGGCTATCGAATTTTCATAGTGTACTATGGGGAAGAAACCATACAGAAAAAGAGCTATTGAAAAAAATGCCACTAAAAGCGTGTAAGCAAACATAAACCAATCGACGTGATCATGTTTTTCTGAAATGGTAAAAACATTCTTAAAATATTAAAATACAAATAAATTCATAAAATTAAGTTATTTTTAAAGTATTCTATTTATTCTAATAAATATAATGTCTTGTATATTATATATTATTCAATAAATACTAATGATTCTTGTTACAAAAATCTTATGTTTACATTCAAAAAATGTAATTTCCTAACCTCAAAATTTCCGGAGTAAAAAAGAATTCTTATCTAAATAGAATAAAAAAGCATACCTTCTTTTGACGAATTAGGCTCCATTTTTTAAAAATGTATCTAAAAAATCACAAAAATTGGAAAATTCACTAATATTTGTTTGGTAAAGCGGTTTCGTTACAAATATTGTAATACTGATACTTCAGATCACAATTTTTACGAGAAGAAGATTTAGATAAAAATTTCTTAATCACAGATTTCGGCATTTTATTTTATGATTTTATCATAAACCACGCGTTGTTCTAAAATATCCTAATTATATATTTTTATCTTATCACAAACAATCACAACACAAAATCCTAACCTAACCAAACCTGTCTGCAGTACAATCGGGCCTCCACCATTTAAACTTCTAGGGGGGAGTGGTCTTGATTTTGGTGCTCGCTCGGAGGGGAAGTGAAGTTGCGCAGTAGGCATTTTCGCATGCACGTATGCATGGCGGTCTTGACACACGTATGTGCGGAGATGTGTTTTAATTTCGAAGTGATTATTCCGAGTTTTTCGAGTGCGGGTGCTCTATCCCACTAAGTGTGGTCTCCCCACGGGAGTGCGGTTTCTTGATTGTTATCAAGAAGCCATCTATTTTTATTGATTCCTTCTATTGTCTAGGGGCAAAAGAAAAGCTCTGCTTTTAAGCGACATAACCTCCAAGGCGGCCGGCCGGCCGCGCGCGGGCTCACATTGTTGCGCGGGAACTCCCCTAGGTGGAGGCATGGCCTCAAGCAAGGACCCACCAGACCCTCTGGTGAGTAACCAAAACATCGACCCCAACAATAAACTAACCACAGATGTTTTTGAGGGCGCCGAATGCCTCATTAACCTGAGAAGATCAAATAAACGACACAAGACAGAGGACAGTGACACTACGAACGCTCTATCCCAACCCCTTCCGGCAGACAATGATGACAATGATTTTATGGACCATTCGGACATTAACAATACCGACACGAATACCAGAACACAGACTAACGACGAAAAACAGAATAACAACAGATCACAGACTACTCGCGAATATCGATACGAAAGAAATCAACAGGGCCCGTGTAAAGTAGTGATTGAATGCCTTGCCAACTCTAATCTCGCGGATAAAGATCTCGATAGATTTAAATATGCAAAGCTTCTTAACAATGCGTATAAAAACTCCATTATTGACGTTAAAAGCTCCGGATTCGGTAAACTGTCGGTCATGGTGAAATCAGCCCGCGAAGCTAACGTTATTTTAAGCGACAAATCCCTAGAGAGCATGGGCTTAAGGGCCTCCATCCCATCTTATTTCGTC
>JBAGKK010000298.1:105627-123982 GCA_037177015.1 Euceroptres primus | reverse complement strand
TGTGATTAAACATAAGTTTGGCACGTGTAAATAAATAATTATCTTCTTTACGATATAAATTTTGTATATGTATATTACGTTAGAATTCCCTTTTCTACGTGTTTGTTCACTTTCAGAAATCTCAAAAAGACATTTTTAACATGATCGGGAATTTTAAATGGCCTGATCGCTAGACACCCTGGAAGTCCAATTTGGAAAAAATGCCAGTCAATTCAATATTCTACTGGTCGTAAACTAATTTCCCAACCATTTTTGGAACTGTAATTAATAAATGCAAATGTAAAGGACTTTTTAACAATTCTGGAATTCTAAACAATCAATTCGTATCAATTTGCAATTTTAAAATTCTCAGCCAAATCATTATCTCAGACTAAATCATTATGACTTTAAAATTCGTAATTTTCTCAAAATTCGTTATTTTTTCAAAATTCCATGTACCTGAAATTTTGAACAATATTTTTTATCGTAACTCAAATTTACCTTGAAATATTGTTCCAACTATAAAATAAAAAGAAGCATCATGAGCTTTTTTATCATTATATTAGTTTCTTTTAAACCAATATTTTAGAACAAATTTGAGTTTGAAATGAAATTGCATAAGAATTTCGTTCATTTGAACGTTTAGAACTTCAAGCACATGACTTTTCCAGATTTTCTAGAACTTTTTCAAAATTCCATGACATTTTCCGATTTTCCAGGTCTTGTAGCAGCCGTTAATTTTATAGAATCTAAGCTTTTTTTCAATTTGTAAATTTTTGTACTTTCAAGAAACTACCTTCGATTAATTTTTAAATAAAAAAGTTACTCAAATTATAATTACACAGATGAACATGACTCCTCTGATCCTTGCATCTTCAGGCGGTCGTGAAGATGTGGTGAAAATTTTGCTGAAAGAAGGAGCCGACGTAAATGCCAAAACAACCGATGGACATTCGTCTTTGCAGTATGCCGCTTCGAAAAATTGGGTGGAAATTTGTGAACTATTGCTCAAAAATGGAGCAGATATTAACATAACAGACGTCAGAGGAGCCACTCCTCTGCATCGCGCTGCATCTAAAGGAAACTTAGCTGTTGTAAAACTCTTTTTGGATCGCGAGAAGGACCTAAAAATTAGTTAGTTTTCAGTTTACATAAATACCTTTTAAATCAATCTTCTAGACATAATAAAATATTAACAAATACATTTTACAGATGCAAGGGACATGTACGGAAATTCTGCTTTGCACTTGGCTTGTGAAGAAGATCGTCAGGAAGAGGCGAAGCTGTTAGTTGCTCACGGTGCAGACCTCGCTTTGACAAACAAGGAAAAGAAGACTCCCTTGGACCTTGCAAATCTCGGTTTAGCACGTCAGCTAAGAGAAATGCAGAAAAAGTCCGAATCCTCAGAATAGTTCTAAACGTTTCATACCTTTTGTTTTTTTTGGACGCACGTTACTAGTGGTAAATAAAAACATTTTATAAGAATTTCAGTATTCAGCATTTATTATATTTTCTCTTGTATACTTAAGATGCAATCAACCCTTTTATGTTCAATCCATATAAAATGTGTATCAAAACGCCCTCGCTTCTTTCCATTTGAATTATTTCATCGCTGTCCATTTCTCCCTTGCTTGCCCGCAGTTCTTGGGAGTGCCCACTTCTATTGTTTGATTTCAAGCAGTATAAAAAGAATTTAAGGCGATGGCGGTGAGGTTTTTTTAATTTTGATCGTCTCGAAAAGTCGAAGCGTTACAATACGAGCAAGAAGTGAAGTACCCTGAATACATTCAGTTCGTGTATGTACATAATAATGGTACTGATTGCGAGTTATTGGATCAAAAAAACCTTGGCGAAGGAATGTCTCGACAAGTTCATAAAACTCAAAAATAAATTTGATAAATTTAAAAATAGACTCTAAACATGCAGAACTTGAAATCATTTTTCCTCGAAGACTTTGCAATAAAGATCTTCTAATAGGGAATTATCAATTTGATTTTCTGTGGAGGTTACTTCGCCAGGGAAAGTCATGCACACAGGTCGGTACTGCTCGTGTTAAAATACTGAAAAGTTTCTCTCAATCGAGTAACGGAGTCTCAGCCTGTCTAGATCCACTGTCTCATAGAGCAATATTTTCATTGATTAAAGTCTGTCGCTTGTTTGAAAAGTCCTGCCTAGATCACTAAGAAGCTGTTAAGAGTTCCGTGGTGTTAATTGCAAAGGCCTATGTATAGTTCGGTTTCGGTAAATGTATACATATTTCATGTTCTCGCTTGTAGCTACTTGCATCAAAAAATATACTAGCCTTTGAGTGACATCTTGTAAATACCTCTGAATACAAAGAATTTTATAAAATGCCTATAAAAATGCAGGTATAAAATTCCGTCTTTACATCATTCGATTTATCGGCAGTTTACACAATTTCAATACGATCTCAGCATCTTGCACTCAAATGTTAAGATTCGTTTTCTCGATTACAGAGTAAATCGGACTTTTGACAATTCTCGTGCGCCGTTTTCGGAAAACTCGCGTTATCACTTTGAGCCTGCAAGGCACATCCATTCATTTCATTTCAAAAGGTTAAGTTGCAAACTATAAGAGCTTAAGTACAAATACGAGGAAAATCAGCTTTAAGTAACTTTAATCGCTTTCTCGAAAATGCGGTGCCGAAGGCGGAGGAATGGAAAGGAAACCTTAATAACTAAGTTGAATTAAATATGTATAAAATATATTATGTATAATGCCAAAGAAAAGATAGTTATATAAATGCACATGCGAAACTACTCTGTAGAAAGCTTTTTTTTTATCAAAAGAAGACGTCATTCCAAATGAAAACAACGGGATAAAATACTGAAGAAGGAAGAAAAGTAGATGTTAAACCTGAAACCTTTTAAAATGAAACCAACTTGCACTCTTTGATGCTGCTCTGCTTCAATGTCTTCTCACTTTGATGATTCTTATATTATTAGTTAATTATTAAAATACATTAATAATTACTGTAGTACATGTTGGAGGATGCTGATCGTAATAATAGTTATAAAATAAAATAATAATAATGTAATAATAATAATAACGTATCAATAATAATAATGAATATCTTAATACTACCTAAGAGTGTTATTCAGTTATTTCAATTATGCAGCGATCTGCCTTTTCTGCTTTTCTATCCCACGATTACTTTTCATCGACACCTAAAACTCCCGGTTCGTTTTATGATTACAGTCGTGCCAGTAATAGAACCGCTCCACGGTCAGTTAGTAAGCTGTAAAGTTATGTACATTTTCATTAAACTCTGTTTTTTTTTCTTTCTTCGCTTGATGGCATCTTACGGAAAATCGTATATTACTACTATAAAAAAAGAAAGAAAGAAAGAAATTGATTCCTATCACCTGAATGCGACGTGACTCTTATCATGATCGTTCTTTTTCTGTCTTTGCCAACAAAATCGCACCGGCAATTCAACTGGGACCAATTGTCGCGAATCGCTTCTGCAATTTGGTCACCGAAAGCGAATAATCAATCTAATGACTCACGCTTACTCTATGTTAACTTACAAGACCCAGACTCTTGAATTCGTTAGACGAATTATTATGCGTTATGGCTGCAGATTTCCGCAGCGGAAGACGTCTGGCTTCAATTTGCGTTTTCCTCGCCGTCGATACTTTCGTCCTGTGCTGTTGAATCGTCGCCGGAACCACCGGTCTGCATGGAGCCACGCTTCAATCTCGATGAGCTCAAACTAATTGGTGGACCTCCACGCCTTTGGAAAAAAATAACGTCAGAAACAATCGTTTTTCAAAAAATTAAATTGCAAGAAGACTTTTTCTATTGGCCGTGTGCACGGAAATTGATAGCGCTACCCGTGGGAAAAATTGGAATTAAGGGTAGGAAAAAGTATATACCAAAAAATCTAATTTTTGTCACTGCAAGCATCAGTGTCGTTAATTAATTAATTCTTCTTAAGATCACCATCTTTCAAGGTCACGCACAAGACGAATAGTAATAAACGAAACGACGGTTTTTCGTAACGATCCCTGATAACAATAATTGTAAGGAAATAATTCCTATGTATGATTAATCAAAAAAGAACTGCAAGAGGAATTCTAATTCACACTGGACAGACATTTAGCAGGGTTGCTACAGAAGTACAATTTTGTAATTCCAAGTCTTATTCAGGTCTGCCAGCGACGTTCGAGATTGAAGAAAGTGGAAAAAGTGACCAACAAATTTTCGGTTAGCTTTCTGAATTATCCACGATGAAATTGATGAATTTTAAAATTTTTAAATAAAATTAAAATTTTTTTTTAAATTAAAATTTTTAATTTTTTAATTTAAAAATAAAATCTTAAAATGAATCAAATTTTCGAAATAAGTTTGTTGTAATTCTCCAGAATCTTACAAAAAATCCTAAAAAATCTTCCGATTCCTGTCTAGAATCTAAAAAATAAACCAAAAAATTTCTAGACTTTCAGAATCTTTGGAACTTTCTAAAATTTTATAAAATCCTTTGTAAAATCTTCTAAAACTTTCGACCTCTCAGACTCGTGTACAATACTTATTTTAAAAATTTCCAAATACTTGAGGATTCTTTCAATCTTCTGAAATCACACTTCTAGGTTTTTTAGAATCTTCCAGAATCTTCTTGATTCTTCCAAAGACTTCTAAAATCCTCAAACGTTTTCTAGGATCTTCTAAGAAAATCTTCCAGGATCTTTTCAATTCCAGATTTTTCCCGAGTCTCCTAAAATCTTCTAAAATCTTCAAATACACCATAAAATTTATAATTTTCAAAAATTATAATTACATATAATAGAAGTGTGCAAGCCGTTCGATCGAATTTTCAGTGCAAATTGGTACCTTTTAAGCCTCGTTTAGAACATTGAATTTTTCGAAATTGAGTTTCATTCCAAAAAAAATTGAAGCTTCTAAGCTCTCTTCGAATCCAAGATTTCTCGAAATCGAAATTATTCTGTTTGTTTTGAAATTAAATCCATTTGAAATAACGCCGATCTCCGATCGAATTTAAAATTCGATCCGACGTCGAATCGAATTTTAAATTCGATCGGAGATCGGCGTTATTTCAAATGGATTTAATTTCAAAACCAAAGGAATAATTTCGATTTTGAAAAATCTTGGATTTGAAGAGAGCTTAGAAGCTTCAATTTCTTCTGGAATGAAACTCAATATTCTAAACGTGGCCAAAAAGGTACCAATTTGCACTGAAAATTCGATCGGACGACTGCACACCTCTAAATTATAATTTCAGAAAGATATTCAAAACAGTCTAGAAAAATTCTTCAAGATTATGGGAGTCTTTTGTAGATTTTATAGGGTTCTAAATAATTTTTTAGAATTCTAGAAATTCCAAAGTTCAGAATATTTTATAAGATTAACACTTTATAAGATTATTATAACAGAACCTAAAAAGATATAAAAGATTATAGAAGAATCCCGAAGAATCTACAAGATTCCAGAAGATTTTGGAACACTCTCGAAGATTTTTAGAGATTTCAGATAAGTTTTGAAGATTCTAAAAGGTTTGAGAAAATTTCGGGAGAATTTTGTAGATTCTGGAGGATTTTCGAATTACAAATTTTTAGAATGTAACAAACAAAGTCACATTTTTAGCACGTTCATAAGTTACGTCGGAGAACGAAATTTGAGAACTAAATTATTTTTATTTTCAACGAAAAAAATGAACAAAATTTTTTAAAAAGTGGAAAAAGTGACCATATTCAGAAAGTGATTAAAAGTGACTTCTTCTAAAAAAAAAAAGTGACCAAGAGTGAAAAAAGTTACTCGCTGACAGGCCTGTGTATTCAGGTTTTCCAGGTATAATTTTGAAAAAAATCGAGTCAATTCAATTTAATATTCTACTGGTCGCAAACTAATTTGCCGAAAATTGCTGGTACTGTGTTTAATAAATATAAATGTAAAGGGCTTTTCAACAATTCTTGAATTCTAAAAAATCAATTCCTATCAATTTTCAATTTTAAAATTCTCAGCCAAAAACTAAAATAATTACTAAGACTTTAAAGGAGCTGTCGCTAAAACAACTCCAGTCATTTTTTCCAAATTCCCTGGCGTTTCCAGGTTTTCCAAGTCTTGTAGCAACCCTTACAAGGTTAATATTTGCGTGTACTTGGTCAAGTTATACCAGACAATTCAGGTGGCTATAAATAAATAAAACAAAAATATTAAGTCTTATAAGAAGGGATGACGGGGTTCAAATTCAAAGCAGGCAAAATCACACATTTGTGAGTCCCCAAAAACATATTAAGGGAGATCTATCTGACTGTCACTGGATTAGGGAAATCAATGTCAAGCAAACATTCTTTCACGAGTTTCATTCGGTTTGATACGTACACGTTAAAAGAGTTTATAATTTCATCCTTCCAATAACCACGATAGGAACCCAACGGTCTGCTAGTATGCGTCTTTTGCGTCTTTTGATCTACTTCACTGGACATTAACAGCCATTATATTCAATTTAAAAACGATATCAATCTCCAAATTGCATTTGTTGATACTTGATAATATGTACGAATAACTAAGCTACTATTAACTAATCTACTGTTTAATTAAAAATAAATTACCAACAAAAATATTTACCTGAGTTTATTCTTCAAATTTGCAACTTCGCGTGTCAAAACTTCATGAGACTCGAGCATGTCGTCCATCTCCCTCTGAGCTTTTCGTTTCAGAGCCTTGTGCCTGCTAATTTCCTCTTCCGATTCGTCCAATTGTCTCTTGAGACTCTTCATTCTCGTGTTCACCTTCTCCATCTGTTCCTTATACTGATCAGCATTTCGTCTCTCATCCTCCAACTGTAGACTCAATTCCTTTAACTTCTTATCCAGTTTTCTGTTAATCTTCTGCTGGGCGAATCTTTCCTTTGCTTCAGTCTCGAGCTGTTCATCCAAATTGTTGATCTTCGACTCCAGGGCCTGAATCGTCGCCTTGGTCTTGGCGCGTTGTGCAGTCTCGAGTTCAGCGAGTTTCGCTTTCAATTCCTTATTTTGCCTCTCGAGCAACATCCTCTGAGATTCAAGCTTCTGCGTCGTGGAACGTTCCGTCGCTAAATCTGTAGTCAATTGCTCAACTGTGATTTGTCCCTTTCTTGCTCGGTCCATCAAAATCTCGCTATTAGATTGCTCTTCCTCCAATTCCTCCTCGAGAGTCGCAATTCTGGCCTCCAGTCTGCGTTTTTCGTCCAACATCAAGGTTCCCTTATTCACATTATTATTCAATTCCTCCTGGAGTTCATCTCGTTCGTTTTCAGCAGCTCGTCTCGCGCGTTCACTGCCTGTAAGATCCTCGTTAGATTGTAAAAGTTCAGCTTCCAGACTCTTCACTTTGCGTTCCGTTTCCTTGGAAGCTGCAGCCAATTCATCACGAGCTGCTCTAGCTTCTTCCGTCTCTCTTGTACAGTCTTTAATCTGTACTTGAAGTTTCTTCAGTTGCTTGAGAGCATCTTCCTTCACTTTATTGTGCATTTCCAGTTGCTGTTCAATGTCCTTGTAGTCAGCCTCCATCTTCTTTCGCTGTGCAATAGCAGCAGCGCGTTGTTTCCTTTCATCCTCCAACTCTGCTTCCAAATCCCGCAATTGCTTAACAAGACCTCTGCGTTTCTCTTCTGCCTGTTCTTCTTTCGCTTGAAGATCTCTTTCAAATTGAGCCCTAAAAGCTTGCATGTTCACCTCGAGCCTCAACTTCGCATCTTCTGTGATCTGTAACTCGTCTTCCAATTCTTCAGTTTGCGTCTTCTGCTCGGCCAACTGCGATTCCAAGGCACGTTTGGCCTTCTCCAGTTCATGAACATTCTTGTCCGCAGTTCCTTGGTTATTTACCAATTCGTCCAATTCAGCCTGGAGACCTCGTCTGCCTCTTTCTAGTTCTTCTACCTTCTCGTTCAACTCGTCCAGTTCGCGAGTCAATGAGAGAACTCTCGTCTCTTTTTCTCGAGCCTCTCGCTCTGCCGCGTCTCTCTGTTCAGCGTATTGTTCCGAAACTGCTTTCTCTTCAGCCAGAACTTTGTCAAAGTTCTTCTGTTTCTTCTCCAATTCGATAACCTTCGCTCTCTGAACTTCCAGCTCAATCGTGCTGTCTTCCAGCTCAGCTTGAATCTTCTTCTTTGACTTATCGAGCTTGTCGTTTGCGGCTTGAAGTTCCTCCACTTGTCTCTGCAGAGCTTCAATGTCCTTCATGCATCGTTTTCTGGCTTCTTCGAGAGCAGTCGCTGCCTCGGATTCTTCCTCCGCACGTTTCTTTGCTTCTGCAAGTTGAACATTGAGGCTTAGCACTTGCTTCTCCAGGGTACGTTTCGCTTCTTCCTCTTCCTCGAGTTGGTCGTGAAGAGTATCTTTCTCGCTTTCGAGAGCTCGTAATTTTGAACTCAGGGCAAGCTTTTGTCTCGTCTCCTCCTCAAGTTGTTGCTGAAGTTCCGTAAATTGAGATTCACAGGTGGCGGATGCTTTCACTGCAGCAGAAGCTTTCAACTCAGCGGCTTCCAACTGCTGAGAAACACTCTCAGCTTCCTGCTGCAATTTCACTATCTTCTCGGCCAATTCCTGTTTCACTCTCTCGATTTCGGCGAGTTTCGCGTTTACTTCAACCAACTGCTGTTCAGCTTGCTTGCGCCTTCGGTCTGATTCTTGTCTGCTGGCACTGACAGATCTCAGTTCAGTCGCCATATCAGCGTTCTCTGCCTCCAAAGTACCCTTTGCCTTTTCCAAACCGGCCTTGGCTTTCTTCAAGGCGTCCATCTGTTCGTTGATAACAGTCAATTCTTGAGTGTGTTTATGACGCATCTCTGCCAACATCCCTTCATGGCAGGACGTCTCTTCCTCCAAATTTTTCTTCAACGTAGCCACTTCCTGTTCGCGTTTGCTCCTGAGTTCCTGTTGTGCAGCCGTGACGTCCAACGAATCAAGCAACTCGTTTTTCAAAGCCTCCAATTCCTCGTTCAAGTCACGCTTCAGTTTCTCAGCTTTACTTCTAGCCATCTTCTCAGCTTCCAGATCTTCCTGAAGCTCGGCCAGTTGAGATTCCATTTCTCTTAAAGCCTTCTGTGCTTGAGCCTTCGCGGCACTTTCCTCGTCTATCTTCGTCATGACTTGCGTGAGTTCTTCCTCTCGCTTTCCCAACTGCAACTGCAATTCCTCTACCTGCGCTTTTCTTTCTGCTATTTGCTCCTTCAGGTCGGACACTTCAGTTTCCACCTTTCTCTTGGATCTATCTACTTCCTGTCGCTGCTGATGGTCCTTCAAAAGCCTCTCTTCCAAATCCGCGATAGTGGCTTCATGCTTAATCTTCAACTTCGCCAAGTGTTTCGCCTTTTCTTCCTCCTCTGCCAAAGCTTGGGACAAATCGTTTGCTCTTTCCTCCAGCAGCTTCTTCTCCTTCAAAAGCTTTTGATTCGTGTCGTCGGAGAGAGCAATGTCTTCTTCCAGTTTCTTTATCTTGGCGTCACACTGAACCTTTTCTAACTGCAACTTTTGCCTGGCAGCTTCCTCTTCCTCCAGTTGTTCTTCCAAATCGCTAATGTTTAGCTGCAGCTTTTTCTTCTCTTGTATCAAAGATGTACTTCTTTCCTCTTCTTCTTCAATTCGAGCCTCGAGGTCGTGGAGAATCTCTTCTAATTCTTGTTTTCTGGCCGCTAATCTCGCCCGCATTTCTTCAGCTTCTGCGCAAAGTTCTACCTCAGCTTGCAATTGCTCAGCTAGCATTGTCTTTTCTTCAATGGCCTGTTGGTACTTTCGTTCATATTCCTTAGCATCATGAACTTGCATTTCCAACTTGTCGCGAACCTGTTTCAGTTCATCTTCCTTCTGCGTGAGTTTCTCCTCCTGCTTCGTCACTTCCAGAAGAGGCTTCACCTTTGTGTACAATCTCCACCACTGCCAATTTCGCAGTTTCAAGTAAGCAGCACAGTTTCTTTGAATAATACGTATGGCATTCAGCTGCTGCAGTCGCTTCTGGTAATTACGTCTTGCCAGGAAACCACGACAGAAGGCTTGGAAGTTTACAATCAGATCTGTAATCTTATAATCTCTCTCTTCTTCCAGATGGGCCAAAACTCCCGCACGGAAAAATATTTTCGATTGACCCACGCGATACAAATTGGGGTCCAGTTCCAGTGCTTGTATCTGTAATAAAAATATTATTATTAATACTCTCCTACAAACTAAAAAGTACAGATTAAAAACTCATATAAACAGATACATACCATTTTTTCACAAGCTTTCTTCCCGTCCATGAAACCTTTCGGAATGACGTTTGGAGTCAACAGTTCGTACCGCTGTCTGAACTCTTGGAAGGGAATCCTATTGGGGAATCCTTGCCTGCAGATACGGATTCCCTCGAGCACTCCGTTGCACCTCAACTGGTCGAGAACCAGAGGAGCGTCTATTTTACCCGCCCTCTTCTCGTGATTCGGAATAATGCACCTGACAAAGTTCGGATTAGTGTTGCGTAAAGTGACCATCAGTTTAGCGAGCTGCTCCTTGTAAAGTTGGGAAACTGTTCTGAACATTCCTTTCCTGGTCCTCGCGCCAAATTGCGTATCAGTTAAAGCTTGCTGAGCCATTCCGACAATCTCCGCGTCCTTCCAGATATGGCAGACGAAAGGATCCTGAGAGGCTTGGAGAAGACTCACTACATTTTCATTCAGAGGATCCATGTTCTTCATGAGCCACTTGGCTGCAGAGTAATCCACTTTGCCAGCGTAGTGAATGATAGCGAAATCCGCAACGCCACGGAAGTCTGTCTTCATAAACTTGGGATGAACGCTGTGAGCACCGACGAGTTTTTCTACAAAGGTTTTGTCCGTGGCTTTCGGGAACCAACACTCTTCATCCAGCAGAGCCATGATACCCATAGGTTTGTCTATCAAGTCTATCGTGGGCTGGAGATCCAATCCGAAATCGATAAACTTCCACTCAATACCCTCGCGTTGATATTCCTCCTGTTCCAGAATGAACATCGTGTGATTGAAGAGTTGTTGAAGTTTTTCGTTTGTGTAGTTAATGCACAATTGTTCAAACGAGTTCAGCTCAAAGATCTCGAATCCTGCCATATCCAGGATGCCAATGAAACTGGCTCCTTGTCGTTTCGTCCTGTCGAGAGATCTGTTTATCCTATTGACCAGCCAACGGAACATTCTCTCGTAGCACGCTTTCGATATCGCCTCCACTGCGAACTCAACTTGCTCCTTCGTTTGCGCCTTCGTCACGAAATCTCTGCCAACTTTGATTCTCGGTTTCAGGAAGGCTTTCGTCATTTCTGTCACGCTCAGGCCCAGCAGATGAGAAATCTTCTGGGCTACTGTGTTGTCTGGAAGAGTAGCTTGGTCGGAATTTCGTTCCTGTCTAAACTGCATGGATCCGAATAACATTACTGCAGAGACTATACGGAAGATTGAGGAAAAGTCCTCGTTCGTCATTCCCATTATGTTCATCGCCTTTACGGTGGAGAAAAATTCTGCGGCGTCGTCCATCCCTGGAACTGGAAGCGCTCCATTGGAAAGGAATGGATAAAGCTTAGGATCCTCCAGAATGAATTCCTCTGTGAAGAAAGAGTGATGATTATATTGTTGTACTATAAATATTCGTGAATTGGAAAGTAAAAAATAAAATGTGATTTACTCTTTTGTTCTGGCGATGCTCCTGACAATAATTGGTAAAATATGTGGAACGTTCTTTCATCCTTGGCTTGTCGAATCGCCCTGGATTTCTCGAGAAGATATGTTTCGATGTTTGCTCCAGCGATGTAACCAGAAGCATCAAAATTGATCCTAATGAATTTCCCCTGAAGACAAAGTTCAAAAATTAGAATTCATTATAGAAAGTTTTCTTGTACAAATTAAATATTTGAAGAACATATTTCTTACAAAACGTGACGAGTTGTCATTTTTTACTGTCTTTGCATTTCCAAATGCTTCTAGAATAGGATTGGCTTGCAAAAGCTGCTGTTCAAGTTCACCCTGTGATGGAAAAAAATAATTATAAAATAACAGTTTTATGAAACTTCAAATAATATAATGAATTATAAGGATTGGACATAAACAAAGCAGGATTTAAATGATTGACATTATTTCCTCAAACACTCGATGAAGTAGCATGATAAAAAAAAACTGTGCACAAGAAATGGATTTCGAATCTTCTAGTACATGTTTTTACAAGGAGAGACTATGAGATAAAATTTGCGATGAATTCATTAGAAACAGGTGACTATTTCAGATATAACTAGACTATAAGCATTATTCATAACGTTAACTATAGCTTCGCCTAACTATCTCGAGTCACTACAGATATCTCATTATCTATTGCAGGTATCTTTAATTCATTCAGAAAATCAGAAAATCTTAGTGTTAAATATTTCTCGACTTTTAATTTTTGAAACGATGAAAGAGAATAAATATAAGTTGGTTGTAATCTTCTCTTGTCAACAGGTGATGGTCTTTTACCACAGTTATTTTGAAATAGTTTGAAAGTCAAAACTACCCACTTTAATCCAGATTTTATTAATTTTTATATTTTCATCATATGAAGACATGAGAATGACAAGACCATTTGAGTTGGCCCATAAATTAGGTTATTTTAACTATTACTTGGGGGGGGGGGCCAACTTCAAATGGTCTTTAACGAGTAAAGGCCATTTGAAGTTGACCCCGAAATTAGGTTGTTTTAACTATTACTTGGGGGTTTGATGTTAGTCCCCCCAAGTAATAGTTTACCTAAGAGTAAATACCATTTAAGTTGGCCCCTAAATTAGGTTATTTTAACCATTACTTGGGGGGACAACTTCAAATGGTCTTTAACGAGTAAAGACCATTTAAAGTTGGCCCCGAAATTAGGTTATTTTAACTATTACTTGGGGGCCAACTTCAAATGGCTTTTAATGAGTAAAGACCATTTGAAGTTGGCCCCTAAATTAGGCGCCAATTAATATTAATATTATATTAATTAATTAAATATATTGCACATGTTATGAAATCAAAATGCGTTTAAGTCTTCAGTATAAATCTAATCCTGCGAGTATTCTGTGGAACAATCACCTATTGAAATGTATTAAAAATATCGATTATCAGCTGATGTTTTCGATTGGGATTTAGTGACAGAGGATTTCTAATTAAGAGATATTTAATACCATAGATTCTAGTAACAAAAGACTTAACGTCTAAATAATTAAAAACACTCATTCAGATACACAACATTGCAACATTCATTAATGAAGTGGGGTTTCATCTATGTAAGGTGTGTTCTAATTAAAAATTAGGGTGAAATAGATCTTAAATTTTAATTCTAATTCCAAGCTTAAAATCATTGAAAATGAGGAAGATCTTAACATGGGAGGGTTTAAATTTAAATAGAACCACACCAATATCGTTAATAATTCGTCCCTCTAATTACCGCAAACTTGTCAGCTACAGTCCCAGTGACCTGGATCCACAGGCAGCAGAAAAAAGGCGAAAGAGATCATTGATGTTACAAAGGGGCATGAGTTAGTGATTAATTAGTTTTACAACGGATGACTCGTATATACAAAAAAAAAGCGATCAGTGAAAGATTCAAACTTGTGATTTACAATCCTCCTGATGAATCCAAAACCATTTTGTTAGTAGGTATTAATGAAAGAGGCAAAATAGAAAAACAAAGCCATGAAGTTTCACAACTTGGTGACGTTCTGAGCTTTCATTTTGACTTACTATGATTAACGCCGGACTTGGAGTCTAGAGGAGTGGCCGTCGACAAATCAGCACCGAAAATGAAAGAATTTTTAGATTAGAATAAAATATAGTTTGTCGAGACCATCGACTTCTTAAGTGGCTTTCCGTTTGGGTAGTCATTTCGTTATTCTTTTTCATTTTAATCTGCACCTCCTTTGACTAAACAATTTTATAATTGAGCTGTAGAATATTTTTAAAACTTTTATAGCCTGGAAAATCGAGTTTGTTTCATTAGAAGAAATCTTTTCTCTCAATAAGAAACAGACATATTGCTGAAATATCTGTGAGTGTGAAATAGTTGAGAGAAACTTTGAACAGTACATTACAATCAATTTCTTCGTAATCGTAAATCGCGCATGGATGCTACTAATTGGTACGCAACAACGAAAACCACAGTCAGAGTAATAATTAATGTCTCTTTGAAGCAATCTTATCAGCACGTACACTTTACACTTCTCTTCGCGACCTCGTATCTCTCGTTCCGGAATCGCACAATGAGCGATATAATTAGTCGTACAATGTTTATTCGAAGGCAAAATGTAAACCATGAATTGCTAGGTTGGAATGTTTGCTTTTGGCATTTTTCAAACCTGTGAGCTACTTGACAAAGAATTTACAAATGTTCAATGCATATTAGAGGAAAATTTGAAAGCATTTTTAAATTGAATTTGCAATTCAATAAGGATTTTTTAAATTTGAAATTTTACAAGAGTCTCAGAAGCTATGACTTTAAAACTTGAAATGTTTTCCCATTTCTTTTTTCGCCAACTGTTGGTTTTCATGCTACTGTAGTAGCGGTAGTACTTTACAAAGTGAGCGGCTGAGTTCGCTCAGCAATAAAAGAAAGAATGTGCATGTTTCATATCGTAAAATATGGAATGAAAACTTCTATCGACGTTTTTTTCATCAAATTTCCTCAACCCAACCAGTCAGTCAGATTCGCGAATTTTTCAGGCTCGTTTCTTTGAAATAAAGGGGTAGGTCTCTGCATCTCTTTGGAAAAAATTACAACCATAAAGACAACTATCAAAAAGGGAAAAAATATAAATAAATGATGTGATAGCATCTCGCAAGCTCCTCCCTTTAAATTTTATATTTTTGTTTTGCTAGGCGACCCTTAAAACGTGCTAGCGTAACCAAAAACCCTTTACAAATATAAAAAATTCCTTATCAGTGTGTTTTTCTTACAAGTGTTAAAAAGTCTACAATCTATGGATTTTCGAACCTGGAAATTGCTTCATTTTAGTTCTCCGTACAAACAAAAAAACTATTCTACAATGTTCATTAAAACTTCCTGCAATTTAGAACGAAACGAACTTATTATTGAAGAGAATCAGTAACTACTAGTTAAAAGGCAAACAATTATATTGCAATAAGATTCTAAAAAGTGAAACTTTTACAAACTATAAATCATTCTCGAATGGAGAATTTTGTGCTTAGAAAAAAATCTACTATTGGAAATGAATTGCAGTGAACATGGCATTAACTATTTAGTGCTATACTAAATTTTTTGCTACAAACTAGGTGCTGTTTAACAACCATTTAACTGAAACTGCGATTATGCAAATCTGTTTAATTTTACTTGCGCCTTTTTCAAAAAAATTTGGATATAAATTCTAAACTATCGTACTTTGCAAAACCAAAAAAAAATTTAAGTAAACTAATCGAATATTGATTGAAAGCAAGTCTATTGGCTTTGTTTCAACATCCAACTTTTTCTCAGAATTTTAAGATAGAGAATTATCTTTATAAGAGAGTCGTGGTTGGAAAAGCGAGATAAATCACATAAGAAACACATTGAGTTCGCATAATAGACATAATTAAGACTCATAGGAATGCAATAAATATATGCAACGTTGCAAAGTCCTCAACTATTAATGTTTATCTCTAATCGAATCAAATTTGTCTGTTGCAGCTACTAAACGAAACTCAAAGGAAATGAAAAATTAAAACTGATTTATTAAAAACTGAATTATATGAACTTTGATTTTAGTTTTTCTGTTTCTTTTTCGTGTGCCAAAAATAAGTATGGAATCGAGTTCAAGAGGATGAAATCGACGCATTTGGAGAAGGACAGGTCCTTCGAGGCCGATTTTGCAATCCCATAAACTAGTCACAATATAAATCGATTGGGTTTAATCGACGTATAAGCGCCGCACAGATGTAACGCATCTTTATGGTAAATGAAACTATGTTAAGGTTTTGTAAGGCTCGAGGCCTTCGAGCGGATGGAGTGACGAATCAACGGTCTCTAGACCCGCATTATTAATTTTCCCGACCAAACCGACATCTCAATCGAATATAATACAATTCCTAGTTTGTTTTGTAATCGCCTGCTTCACGAGGTAGAACAAACTCACTTTTCAAGTCTGCATATGCTACGCAAAGAAAACAAAGAATCTACTGTTTGCTGCGAGAGTTCCAGTTATATGATTTGCAAGAACCTTACGAATCATCTTGTTATTAAATTCATTTTTCAAATCATAAATAATATTCAGAAGCCTTAAAGTTACGAAAGTTTCGGTTTAATATTTTGCTTTTAATTCTTTAATTTCTTTTGTATTTAACCTTCTTGATAAATTAAAATAGAATAGAATCCTTTAATTAATTGAAAATAATAATTCGTTTAATCAAACTGATATAATTTCCCACCGAGTTAATTAGCAAACTTTGGATTCTCAAAAGATATCAGATTGAGTTCGCGACTCGAGTTTCTATTCTCGTTTTGCGTCATTTGCCGAATCAACTAGACAATCTCGCTTGTAAAACGCTACCGTCAATCATTCTCTATTGGCCAGCGATATACGTTAACGAGTGCATTTATAACGATATGGCGCCCGGTGGTATTTCTAGACCAGAAACTATAGTTAGTCAAACAAACTATCAAATTTCACTGGGCAAAGAGTAATTCAATGCTACAGCTGTCATGATAAGAGAATCTCGTCGATCAGAGAGTGCAATGATCACGGGGTGACTGAATTGCATTGTCAAGACAAACCTCTAAGTACGAACACAATTAGAATCAGGCGATGGAGAGTAATCGATGAACGCTGCAAAATTCCCGCCGTAGAATTTCCCCATTAAATATTTATGATGCGGATTAATTAATCATGAAGGAATTCATTAACTCGATAATTACAGCGCGGTGATCTGTAATAAAACTTTTCAAAGCTGCCAGTGAATTTAATTTTTAACTGGATATTTAAAACAGTTGAAAGCATCCCAATTTAAACACGAATTTAAATTTTAGATTTGATTCTTTGAACTCTTGTGACACGAACAATCCCTGAATTTTCACGGCAAATAAGATTGTCCCTCTGCTTACGTAAAAATCTGAAATCTCCCGCATAGTATAATTCATTCGCCACCTACTGTGATCGGCTAAGCTTCTAGTAAACGCAGCCTCTATGGTTATCTTGGTAAAATAATTTATTATTCATGATGTGCATTTCGCAGAACATGCTGGAAAATAAAAGGCGAGACGACTCGCAGCTTTATCTTGAGTTCCTCTGGCGCGAACTCGTGAAATCTCGAGACAAGGATGACTATCCAAGAGATGGAAAAATAGTTTCTCATCAATCGCTTACCGCATTTGATTTTGGTTTCGAAGCAGCGACATATGCCAGGTACTGAATGACTTTCTTCGTATTTTCTGTTTTGCCAGCACCGGACTCACCGGTGCAGAGAATTGATTGATCTTCACGATCTAAAATAGAGAAATTTCATTAATAAAAAAAAAAGGAAAGTTTCAATCTTCGGTGATGACTTATAAATGATTTTATAAAAGGAAGAAAGGCTAATATTCGGATTGATTTGTAGCTTTCTGCAGAAATTCTAGATACAATTTGAGTTAATTGCAGATTAAAGTGCCATTTAATTTTTAAGTATCTTTATTCAGAGTGTCTAGCGTTTCACCGTAAACAAATTCCAGGACTTTTCCAGGTAAAAAATAAATTTTTCCAGGTATCATTTCTTAATTATTACCGTAAACTTTCATGGAAAAAATCTTTTTTTCTTAAACCTGTACGATAGAAATAATTTACACAACTAAATGAACCATATAAAATAGATTTTTTATGAAATTCATAATTTATGAAATTCTTGAGTTTAGCAAACTGTACTTATCTGTATAAACTCAAAAAACTATTTTTTAAGGAAATACTCTCTAAGAAGAATTAGTAGTTTTCTACGAAGTCATTTATAAATTATAAATATAAATTAGTAAACGTTTCTACTAATCTTTAACAAAAAAATAGAGTAAAAAATTACAAATTCATTTAGTAATAATGAATTAGTAAGCCTTACTAAAAAATTAGAAATCATCATTTAGTAATCTAACTAAATGAATTAGTAAGCATTACTAAAAAAAAATTGAGTAAAAAATTACAAATTTATTTATTATTCTAACTAAATGAATTAGTAAGCTTTACTAAAAAAAAACAGAGTAAAAAATAGAATAGAGTAAAACAAAATTAAAAATTCATTTAGTAATCTAGCTAAATGAATTACCGGCAAACAAGGCAACTTCGGGCATATGGGGTAAATTCGGATAGCTCTAAATTGATACTTTAAATTACTCAAAACGGTTCCAACTAGAATATGGAATCAGTTTAAGTCTTAACTGGTTCCAGATCCTAATTAAAATCACTT
>JBAGKK010000298.1:22224-52325 GCA_037177015.1 Euceroptres primus | reverse complement strand
TATTCTTTTTAATTAATTATTTATGTATAACTTACTTATGATTTAGAGTCACACAGTGCTTTCTTTTTTTTAACCGCGCTGTAATTCGACGCAGATAGTAGAAAAGAATATAATTACAATGCTCAAGCGGTTATTTCGTATTTAAGAGATTTTTAAAAACGTACAAAATTCCAATCTTTATTATACCAAACAGTCGGTGATATGAGGCGAGAATCCTTTAGGTATACATATAAAATGCACACAGAAGTAACCACAACCAGAACGACAGACCATTTTGAAATTCTAATAATTTGTTATATAGTCTATTATCTTTAATATTGTATTATAGCTACGATAATTCAATAGTATGATTATTGTTTCGATCTACAGAGTGGCCAGAGCCCCCAGGACCAAAGTCGAGTGAATTTCTTTCTTTTTCCTTGTTTGATGACTAGTATCCTTTATGAAAATTTGCTTTAAAAATGAGTTTCACATTTTCAGAGTCTAGATTCTTTTCGTAACCCTTTATAGCCACTCTGGATTCAAAGCATGATCCACAAAATTTAGTCTTCATTTTACACCTCAGGGAAGGCGAGAAGATATTTCCAGTATTAAATTCTAAATTTTATTTTTATTTTGAATAACAAGCCAATTTTTGCTTCAGATAGAAATAAATATTTTTCCAAGTCCTTTCTTCAGATAATTTTTTAAATTAAATCATAATAGATCAAAGTTTGTGGAATATCAATTACAATACATAGCACATTGCTTTTTAACACCGCAAGCTAGATATTACGAATATATTTTTTTTCTCTTGTACCTAAACATAAGTCCAAAGACTCGTTTTTCTTATCCTTGTAAAGAGTGACACCAAGATCAAGCTTATGAATAATATTTTTATAAACATTTGTCTTTTATTCTTCTTTCGATTTCACCTACACTCGTGTTTTTTTTAGGCTACGCAAACATCGTATTATTGTTCCGGAAGACGGTTTTGTCTCGTTATTGCAAAAATAGTCGAACGCTTTAACAGGCGCGTTTCTATTGGATTCTGCATTTGAATTGATCCCAGTGAACTTTTTTCACAAGTCAGTAATTTAGAAAACTACTTTTGTAGAGATTAACTTGGAACAGGGATTTCAGCTTTTTAAAGATGCAGAATGCTCAATAGAAATCGAAATGTCACTATGTCACTTTTCTTTCTTGCGACTGATAATAACTAGATATTACTTTCTTAAATCTGGTGACAATGACACTATTTTTAATGCTAATCGAAGCTTTTTTATTTTTTTTTTTAATTCACAGTAAAAGAGATTTGTATTTTTACAACTTAAACAAATGTTTTAGCTTTGAAATGAAATAAAAAATTTAAACTAAACAAAAGTTGGTCCCTTGACAATTTTATATTTATTTAAAAAGTTAAAAATCTGTAGTGGAAAAAAAAAGAATCAGAACTTGCAGAACAAGTACATACTTCATTTCAGGAATTTTGTGACAGTTTTTGGAGATTATTTTCCAATTCGAAGAGTAATAAAATTTGAAAAATAAAATGTAAAGAAAATCTTTTGCTGTAAAATGAATTTTCCAGAAAGCGTTCGATTAGCAGAAAGTGTCAGAAAATGAAAGCCATTATCAGATAACTAATTTATTACCAGAATATCAAAAACTACGATTAAACATGACCCGGATTGATAAATATACTCATTGTCGAGAAACTGTAATAAAACCGATTAAAATTTTCAAGATTTCGAACATCACTATTTTTACGTAATTCATTATTGTATAGTAGCCTAGTGATTATGTGTAGGTTTTTTTTCTCTCTGTAATGTGCAGATAATTCTTCCGTTGAACGAGTTTTTTTTTCATCCATCTAAAAACGCGCCTTGCAACGATATCTTCAATTAAATCGAATCAAGAGAGTAGCAAACACAGAGAAGAATCATTCGCACAAACAGACCATTAAATGTCGCTTTTGTATTGTTTTGTAATTTTTCAAAAATATAGCTAATATGTTCAATTTTGCCTGCCCAATTGTTGGCTTTCTCTGAATGACGAAAACAAGTTAATTTTAAGCTCTTTAGTGAATAATCTCGATAAGTAGTTGACAAATCTCTCAAGTTTATTAATTTATTTTTAATGTAACAGTCAAAAATATTATTGCGAAAGAAATAATCGTAAGAGCAAAGAAAACAACAAGTGGGGCAGTTTTTTTCATTTATAAATATTCAACTGTAAGTTTTCTTCGGTAAGTAATAATAGCTAATCATTCACTTTGTTACTCTCCTATTAACCTATTTGTAGCTAAATTTGTCGTTTTCACAATAATTTAATTTCATAATAATCATTAATAATATAATCGTAGTACATTATCATTATAAGAAGTAAAATAGCGTAATATGGATGCAATTGTTTAAAGTATTTTATATGTATATCATTATATTATTCAGAAATATCATTCCTAAACTCTTTCTTTTGCTTGGCGTGATCGAAAGTTGACTTGTTTCATTTTAAAAAAATCTCTCAATAACGTGTATTTGTTTTTAATTTTCATTACTTAATGAAATTTCAACTGATCATCTCTTGACTGATTTTATAAAAATATAATTAATTTCTCAAAATAATTAAATTCTAAACGTAATGCATCTTTGAAAATAATGAATTCCTTATATTATATACAATCAATTTCAAAACATAAAACTTTTGTGATTTATCATTTTACACAATTTCAATGACAAATTCGCTCGGAATAAAAAAGAATTAATAATACTATAAAATGCAAACAATAATATATAAAATGCACTCGAGTAAAATTATTGGTAGTTACAATGCTTGCATCTAGATTCTATTTCAAAATGAAATAACTAAATCCCTGGAAATATTTTTCTGAGGAACCATGACAAACAGATCAAGAAAAATTACAAGTTAAATTGGTAAAACTAAATTGCTAAAGATGAATCTTCAGAGCTAAATTAATTTATTGCTTTCGAGCAAACTGACGATCACGGCCAGCTCACGTAAATCGTAAACGACATTTTTTTACGAGCATTAAATAAAAAACTAATTCGAGTATTAATCTCTCAAATTGGATTCATTTTTTCTTTTTTTTATTAACATGAACACTCGTAAAAAACTGCAGATACAATGAAAATTGGAGAATGCATTATCGTAGCGCTAAATTTATTAAATCCTAGATAGTAATTTGAAATGTATCCTATGGTATGCACGATTAACAGCATATGAAATTAAAATCTTTTATTCATCGTTTGAATCACTATAAAATATATAATTTGCAATGATAACAATTTATCTCTCTCCACTCTCGCGAATCCTTAAGACACCATTAGACAAAACGAAATGCGATATATGTATATATTATATTTTATATTTACATATATCGTTTCCCAAATCGTGCATACCATGGGTTAATAAGTTCATACTTTTGCTTTAACGCTTATTAATATTTTAATATTTATCTAAAAACTGACCTAATAAAAAAACATTTCTTTTTGGCCTCATTTTTTGATACAAAATTATGAAGGTAATTGAGGGAAAATATTGTTTAAGACTGAGAAAAATAACAATTGGATTGCGCAAACACATTATTTCTTGAGTAAATTCTGTCATAATACCCACTGCGATCCTTTTTTTCATTTTTAGTTTATTAAAATTCTCGAGGAAAGAATTTCATTTTTTTTTTAAATTTAAGCATTTCATTTTAAAAGTGATTGCAGGGTATTATTACAAATTTTGAAACGAATCGACGATTCCAGCCCCGACAGTTTTCCTTCATTTTAATTACAAATAATTTATTTGTTTTCTATTTATTATTGTATTTTTAATGGAATTCTTATTAAAGTTGATTAAGGAATTGTAGGGCTGAAAAGGTCAATGGTACACCAAGTATCAACTTGCACCAAGTAACCAACTTATTTTTCTCGTATGATCTCGTCTCACGCTACGTTAGTTTGGGTAATTGATAGAATTCATCCATACTTATTTAGTAAGAATTCATATAATTTATACTAAATAAGTATGGATGTATACTATCATAGTATGAATTACCCAAACTAACGTAGCGGGAGACGAGATCATAGGAGAAAAGTAAGTATGTTCTCTCGGTGTAATATTTAAAACTGGTTATTGTAACATTGTAATACCTACGAAGAAAAAAATTTTATAGCGTCATCCTATCTATCCTAGTAATTTTTATCTTAGAGAATATATATAATATATATTTATATACTTTTTCAATTACGAATGCTATAGTCCTTCTTTGTCATAGAATTTAACAATATTTTACTTGAATTAAAAAAAAAATAGAATTTCTAGTGCCTGTCCTTATCGAATAATAATTATTAATTACTGATTATCAATAATTAATTATCAATTATTACGTTTCTTGGTTTAAAGAAGACGTACCGGCGCGTCACCAAGCTGAGGATTCGCGATCATTAAATACATTTTGATTAATAAATTGAAAAATCCTAAGTCCCCTTATTAAGGTACGATTATTGAATAAACGTTACAACACAAACGAGTCGAATCACACGATTAATTCTAGCCACTTGCGCGATTTATTTTTCGTCCCTAATCTTCACACACAGTAGTTCAACATGTACTTTTTTCATAAGAGCTAGATTTGCTTCTTGTTACAGTTACATACAAAAGTATTATTTCACCTACAGAAAACCACAGAATATCTATTATATTTTTATATTCAATACATATACATTTATATGTATTCCCTATTTACAATCTACGTTAAACCTACTTGCCATTATGAAAATAGAAGCATTTCATATAAAATTCAAGATAGGGCTATTATTCTTTTTCTGACCGTGCATCTAAAACTAATTAGGTTTTCTCATCGAGACTGATTTGGCTCTCTTAGAAAAGATTAGAAAATCCCTTTCTCAACTCTTAAGGATTTTTATCAAACATTTGGGGTTCTTTTCTAATCTCCCGAGCTTCTTTCGGAAACCCCTCAGATTTTTGTAACAAGGTCTTTTTCTAGATTCTCTCGATCAGAAACCTTGTTTTTGAAATTAGATATACATGTATAATATGTTAATACTCATTTAATAACTAGATACCCCTAAAGGTAAATTGAAAAATCCTACTTACATAGCTTTAAATACAGAAATATGAGCACGATCTTCAGCTTGGTGACGCCAAAAGTTTCTTCAGCCTTTATGGAACTGTTTTAAAAAGTGTTGCGTTTTTTTTTTTAAATTGAATACTTGATACAAACTAAGAAGCTTTCGGAATGACCAGATAAAGTGATACCGGTACGGACGCTTGTAATATTAACAAATACAAAACGTAGATTGTGTAAAAAAAAAGAGAAAAGAAAGAATTGTTATATCACATCCACCTTATCTTTGAGGAGAATCGGACGCAGTATTTTGTTTTCTGTTTTGTCTTTTCGTTTTATTCGCTGATGAGAGTCTAAAGGTTTTTTTTTTTTTTTTTTTTTTTTTTCTAAAGCGAATTAGGCGTCCGAGTACTCGACATTTGTAACGACAATAATTGTCCCTTGTTGATTGGTGCTAAGAGGGAAACTGAAAGGGTCGCTAAGTTTTCCGACCTAACTTGTGGAGACCATCGAAGTCTGGCAGTACGGGCACTCGTGTTGATTCGGAGCGCACGTTGAACAAACTACACGATGGGTGCACGCCGAGAGGGTTACAGTGCGATTTTGATCCTCGCATACCATGCACCTATTTGCCTTTTCCCTGTACAGCACCTGAAATGGCAACATCTGAGCTACCCAATGTTTCCTTTACTCCATTTATTACAGTCAACGAAAAGAAATTTTTGGTGCGACTGGGTCTCAAAATTTGCCAGAATTCTCTCGTTTACGTATTTTCTTTTCTAGTTTTATCATTCATTGAGACTCCCAGTATTCTACTCAAGAAAAAATGGAAATTTCACGGAAACTGCTCTCCTTCACTTCATGTTATAAGTGTTGAAATTTTTATTACGTTTTAAGTTCAAATTCCAAAATTTCTAATAATCATTCATTTAAATGAATACGAAAAACTTTAGACAGCCGACTGATGCTTTTTTCCACTTTTTCCACGAGTTAATTAAAAAAAAAATAGTAAATAAATATTTTTTGCCCACTAACTTTCCACATTTGTTTTCCCTGATTTTGAACTTTACGGTGCGACTCACAGTGAAGGATTATAATTTCATTTCTCACTAATAACGTGAACGTAGAAGGCACAGATCGAATCTCAGGGGATTAAATGGCGTGCCTTCTTGCAAGAAGCGTCGTTAAAAATAGTTTGAAAATCGCCCGATATACCAGCTGTTCAAGCCCGATTGACTATTTTGCTTCACCTTTTCCAGTTCTTCAAGATCGGCACGAAGTTGCGACTGTATAGATTGTAACGTTGTTAAAGGCAAAGACCTAAGTTCACTTGTTCTCTTCAAAGTATGCAAATAGGGTCCACCGTTTGCTGCTTCCTTCTCGACACGCAATTGCTTCAGAGCCTGGAATTCATTTTGCAACTAAAAAATTTTTAGTTGTAATATTTTAAGTTCAAAATTATTTTTTTATCAGCTTCAGGATCTTCGGAAAAAAATTTATAAACACAAACCTCATCTCTTTGCTGTTCAGCTATGGTTGCTTTACGTTTTGCCTCCTCACTCTCCAATTGCCAGGCTGCACAGGCCGCTCTCGCCTGATTAATGCGTTCGTCCCACGTTGCAAGTTGTGCACGACTCGACGTCAGTTCATCTCTCAACCTTTGCACCTGTAACTAAGGATCAAATACACATTACTCCTCTATCCAATTTTATCTTTCAACTAAAAAGAGAAGATAATTTTTTTGCAATAATGAATGTCAACCTCTGAAAGCGATCCTGAATTGTTTGGGCTCATCGAGAACGCACCAACCAAAGGTGAAGCTGGAAGAGGTTGAGTTCGTGATGGTGACATTCCCTGATTTGCAAAGTCAAATAAACTGCTATTGAAACCGCTAAGCTTCGATGCTGAACTGCTCAGCTGGGAGATATGATTACTAAATGGATCTGAGACTTGATTCATAAAGGGCATAGTCTGAAATAAGATACGTAATAAATTTATACGGAAGACAGCTTCGTTTTTAATTCCAAGTTTAATGAATTCTAAAACTAACTGATTCTATGGAGTCTTGATGCGAAAACCTAGACCCTGTGAGAAAGCCAGCGGATTGAAGATGCTGCAGAGGACTGGACGTGGATGGAGAAAAATTCGAAAGTACAGATCGATCTGACATTCCTGGAATATTGACTGGAGCAGAGCTTCCAAGTAAACCCGAACTCGCCAGACCAGCTGAAATCGAATTGCTAATTGGAGAACTGGTGTCCCTGTGAATGGAATCTACAAGGCTCATCGGATCGTCTAAGTGTAAATCATCTAAAGCATTTCCTAAAAAGAAAAAAGTTTCAACTTTAGTCCTCATTTTTTTAATTAAAAAAAAGAACAGCCGAATGTAATAAATTAATTAAGCTACTGACCTACGACGGATTCGACAGTGTCATTTGAATAGAAAGAATTAGATAACGGTGTCACCGAAGATCCAAGTGAATGACCCAAGGTACCATTTAAATTGTAAGCTAGGTAAAGACTTTGTTTTCTCTGGGCTTTTTCTCCTTTCGTAAGTAAAGGATCACTTTCGATTGCTACGACCTGTTTACAAATGTCTCCCTGAAAAATGAAATTTTTGTCAATAACTTGAAATTAGTTCAACTCTAAATTTTAATCTTATTTTTATTTATTTTATATTTATTTATTTTATTATTTTATTTTTTATATTTATTTTATTTTTACTTACAACTTGAATAAGAGATCCGGAATTGTACAACATGTTACTGAGTTTCTGTGAGTTGGGATTTGAATTTGAATTATGAAGCTGAGCACCTGGCGCTTTACTGTGAGAACTATTGCTGCCGAGGCTGCTAGTGCTAGCAGATTCTGATACTTCTCCGCTTCCATTCTGTAACGCAGCCAACTATTGACATCAAGTCATTACCTTTGTTCGTCTTTGATTTCTTAATTAGGTTAACCCATTCATTTAAAAAACTTGTACTTCCTTCTACACGAATGTCTGTCAATTTAACAAGTTTACAATATTTTTTGAAACATGATTTCAAGTATTCTTGTTTAAATCAATAACAAAAATGGATTAGAATTGAATATCATTTCATTTCCATGATCAATTTGTCTGGAAGTATTTTTTAATAAATAAATGGATTAACGATTATAAATCATAGATTTTCGTACAGGTATATTTTGGGGAATTGAATATTTAATTTTTTGGGGGGGAGAAATTATAAACGACAAACTTACACTGCTGTCGCTTAGGGTCTTGTCCTTGTCGTGAGATCTCTTGTCAGGTGGTAAGGCGCTGCTAAGAATATCCGCCAAATTCGTGCCACAATCTATGGGTACTGGAATGTCCCTCGCCAAGCTCATTTCTTCTGTTGGCAACACTGCTCCATCAGCACACCATACCAACGTTTGAATATATCAATTTTTATACTTTTTACTTTATCGCTACTAATATTATTTAGCAATGCATTTCTGCATTCACTAAAAACCATCACAAAAAATGCCTAAACCTGAACCAACTACAATTCAGCTTGGGAAAGAGGAGTGTTAGAAAGGACAATCGTTTGTGGCCTTGAGAAACTGCAATCTTTTGCACGATTTGTCGAAAAAAAGTTTTTTCAAAGAATTCAAATTTGAAAGAGCTGCGAGAAGGCTTAGAGGTGAAATCTTTGAAAAAGGCAAGAGCAGAATCAGTTTCCCAAGTTCACAAGCAATTTAAATCAAGTGTGTTACGTACGATTTATGAGAGTACACTCACGGTCGACATGTGCAAAAGCACAGAAGACACCACGAGGACAGTAGCCCGCCTGTTGGACATCGTTGCATTTCGTAGATTTGTAAATCTCTGGATGAAATTGTTGCTCAGTTCTAGTATGGCAATACGTACAGGTATCGCCCTGTTCACAGTTTCCTGGCTCACCCCATTCTTCCCCATGCTTCACGTTTGGACACGGTGTTGATCTAAACAAAATACATAAAAATCAATTTATAATCAAAGTTTTGAAAATTTTCAAAGGGTTAAGCATTCTTTTCACTTACCTATATTTATATTTTCGTGGACTCCTTCTTTTATCTTTGCTGTTGTGGTACTGAGGACAAGCGTAGCCTTGGCGACATAATCTCGGAGGTCTTTTGCAAGGTTCGGTCTTGTAATTGCTAAGGACATAATTCGTGTCCTGCCACTTGGGATCCTCATTCATGAGGTTTCTTTCCTTATCGAGAATATTGGGCCCATTTGACGAATTGTTGGGGTCAGATTCTGGATTCTCCAGTGCTTGTATTTCCTTGATATCATAGACAGGAGGGCGGAGATCATGATTGCCATGTGCAAACGCACAATGAGGTCCATTTTTAACACAAAACCCACGTGTGTCCGTGTCGTGGACGCACATGCAGGTTTTGTAATAACGCAGGTGGTAGCGCCTTTCGGTATCTCCTGCCGTTCGATGAAGAAATGGACATCTGGGGCGTAAGAACAGAAGTTGGAAATATTTGTACTAGGGTGCTATTGATACTGTAAGCTATAAATATAAAGGTTGGAAAAATTGGAAAAGGGGAATTTTCCCTCCTTGTGGTTCCCAGTGGAAAACTTTCAGACTGACAGTTCCTTTTACAAAATCAACTTTATCCTTTAACAAATATTTGGCTATTTAACTTTATAAAAGGATTGTGTAAATTAAAGATCAAACCTGATAATTTAATTTTAAAATATTAATATGGATTGTGAATATATTTACGGATTTACATTCTCAATGACTAATTCAACAGTGATTTTAGACATAAGTAATAAATTAATTTCAGTTTATAAAAGCATCAATTGTTATAAAATCAGTGGAATGAGCTTTTTCTTGCTCCTTTTAAAAAACTGAAAAACAGTTTATTTATCGTAAACCTAACGGAGTTGTGAAACAGCTGATGACCTTGTGCTTTTATTAGCATTTGACGACTAAAATATTCTAGGTAAACATTCTTTTATCAGTTACCAAATATTTCAGTTGGAAAATACACTCGCTGACTGAAACCCTCAAAAAAACATTAGTTCACATTTTTGAAATATAATAAAGTACATACTCGGAATATTTCTACTTATTTTCCAACTAGAACATT
Organism: Euceroptres primus; assembly: GCA_037177015.1. Taxonomy (NCBI): domain Eukaryota; kingdom Metazoa; phylum Arthropoda; class Insecta; order Hymenoptera; family Figitidae; genus Euceroptres; species Euceroptres primus. Next base: position 42,139 of record JBAGKK010000298.1, on the reverse strand, counting down.
ATATTTTCAAGTTTATTTTTATTGACTTGCACAAGTATCAGCTTAGGGCATTCAATATTTTTATCATAATTAAAAAGTTCTGATCACAAAAATATTTTTTAATCAAAAACCAATATTATTGAATTATTTAATTAAATATTCGATATCAAACAAGGAAAACAATTGAATCTCATAGCTTATCTTAATTTCTTCATTTGAAAGGTTCAGAAAGAACTCAATAAGTATAATGTACCAACTTTTCGAGTTATTTATTTAATGCACTTTACAAAAACCATAAGAAACAAGTGTTCATGTTGCTTATTTCATGCTTTATATTTTTAAAATCAAGAATTTGGTGGATGAGGGTCGATATTAAATATTGCCTGCGTAGAAAGAAATCTTATTGGGTTATTTCTGGACCTTTCAAACGAAGAAATAGAGCAATGAATTGAAAAGAGAGACCTGAATTTAAAGAATGTGATACTTTTATATGCCGAAAATATTTTAAAAATAAGCTCAATCACAAAACCAAAATAAAAACTCCAAATCGAGTTTTGATCTTCAAAGAGCATTTTCATCTTTCTTTAAAAGTCAATCGATTTTTTTCCCCCGATTTCAGGAGGAACAGGGAGAATTCAAGGTCAGCTAATGTTTCACTGGGGAAACAAAGGATTCAACGAGTTTATCCCTAATTTCCCAGTGAATTGTACATTGATACGTTTGCTGCGTCAATCTGCGTTCATCTATTATTCTATTACGTCAAGTGATAGATAAACCGAGTTCTCATTTTCGATGAATTCGGAGCCCAACAATTAGTATCAGCTGGCATGGAATTGACCCAAATCTACAAGAGGGCGACTTTATAGACAATGAGGGAGGAAAAGGAAGTTATAGGAGGGAAAAAGAAAGGGGGTGAAAGGTGCCAGGAAGAAATGGTGTTCACGGGGTTACAAGGGGAATACGACAAAGAAAACCTCATGAACCTTCGTTGTTGGCGTGCTCAGTAAGAGAAAATCAATATCAACAGGCTCCTTTGTTCAGAGGTCCCCTAAGCACCAAATGTTTTGGAGGGAAACTCTGGCCATCAATGTGAATGGTGTATCACGTTTTATTCGATTTTTACGCGATTCTCTGCAGCTGATTCACGTAACGCGTAATGACTTTATCGAAGAGATGCATTTTGCCAAGATTAGACGCGATAAAATTAGCGGTCGCACACTAATTTAACCTCAACGGTGCGCTTTTACGAAAGACGTAAATCTTCCCGCATGGAATCGACATCACCGATAGAGAAAGTTATTGCTCCTTTTTTATTGCTTCTATTTTAACGAGAATAAAAGTTCAGCCTTTATTAGCCAATAAATATTTTAGATAGTAAAACAGATAAGGCCATAAAATCAATAGTTGGGTACTTAAAAAAATTGTCCTTCTCTTTACTCTGATTTTTCCTATTTGAAAATACATCTTTTGTAGTTGGAAATGATTTAAAAAATTTGTTTCATTGAAAATGAACAAACAAAGTTTCTTATCTAGGACCTTGATTCTCAAAATTGAAAAATAATACATAGACCATTGTTAAATGTGTCATAAATGCGATAGTAATTCATGGTTAATGAATCACTACAATAATTTAGATCATGTCCATCCGGTTTTAATAGTTCTGTCTGCACCACGATTCGTCAGTCCAACGCACAATGCAGTGACATAAGCATCCGCGATTTTCCTCTGAACCAAAAGCAGAAAAGATTGCAAATGTTTGCGCAATTTAGTGATCGTTTGACGCCAATGCCCTAAAAAAGCGAGACAAATGATTATTTTTTCAACTTTTTGAGTTCAAAGATAGGCTCTTGTATTTTTTCCATCTTTGAAAAAAATCCCAAGATTTATATTCGATTTATAAAAGCAAGACACCAAAAAACAAACTTTCATAATTCACCTCACACTAAAATTAATAACACAATTCAGAAAAAAATTAACAATAAGTAAATAAGTAAAAAATGCAAAATGTTTAAGTAGTTGAGACTTACGTTTTTACATTCTCATCACAGGAGAAGGTTTTATTTTAGTTTTGTTTAAATAAAAAAAAACAATTTTAATTCAATTGTTAATATAAATCTCGTGAAAAGTTGAAAATGAAGAAAATTATAATAATTTCAAAGTATGTATTTGTAAGTTATAAAATACAATTTTTCAATCAGTATGTATACGTATTTTTCAAAAGTATTATCCATGTTGATATTTTTTTAAAAACAGTAAAAGGGAGAAATTACCTATTTAATGTATTAAAAATGATTTTCATCGATATTAGCGTTGTATGATAATTTTAATTTAAAAAAATAATTTGCTAGTAGGTTCAAAAAAACATCAGAAATGCCAGGATCGCGTTATCGTACCTGTTTGTTTTTCAATCTGGTCACGATTGACGATCCGAGACGAGGACGATAGTAAAAAAGTGAACCTCGTGCATTTAAATGATTCCGGAAGACATAATACCAATGAAGTTACCGATTTGTTAAGAATCCTTTGAATTTCTAGAAATAGATTAAGAAATAAATTATTTATATTTTCTGAATTTAGATTGGTGAAATATTTTTTGGAAAAATTTTAATAAATTAAACCAAATATGTTTTGAAACCCAATTTTATTTGAACCAAACAAAATGCATGTATTTTTTATTAAAACAATTTAAGGTAGATGTCCCAACTCTTGATCACATGTATTTTGAAAAGTCTAATCTGACCAAAATTAGGTAAAATCAATTCTACTAATTTTTGTTTAGATAGATTTGACAGTTAATTTCTTATTTATTGTATTACAGCGAAAATTAAGAGGCTGTGTTAAGTTAAAATTTAGGTGATCAGGAATTGAGACATTCAGAATTTTTTATTTAAACACTTCTATTTAAGGTATTTTTCAACCATTTATCTTTTTTATTCGCTCATTTTAAAGAAAAGTAGTCAAATTATACGAGGAATTCAAAGCTTTTGTTTTTAAACTTTAGGGAAATTTTATGTATCATGAAAACTGGTGCTCCAAACCTTAAGGGGGTGTGATTCGTTATGATGTCACGAATTACCGACGGGGTATAAAAAGTATCCGGCAATCCTATTTTAAAACAAAGACATCAAGTTAAAACTTAAGAGAATGATAGGAAATATGAATGGGCACATCTGTTATGTGTCATTTTTCCAAAATTTTGAAAAAATAATTTTTTCAAAATAATTTTCTATCAAAATTTTGAAAAAAGGACACAACAGATGTGTTCTATCATATTTTCTATCATTCTCTTAAGTTTCAACTTGATATCTTTGTTTAAAAATAGGATTGCCGAATATTTTTTATACCCCGTCGGTAATTCGTGACATCATAACGTATCACACACCCTTAAATGATTAGGAATTGGGATATCTACCTTATTTAAACAAATTTTGTTTGATTCAAAAAAATCTTTTTTCTCAGTGTTCCTAGGACATTTCTTTTTAAATGTTGATTAAATTTGCCAATCAAAATTTTTTAAAAAAGGAAGATTTTGAAAACTGCACTGTTTAAATCCAACTGGTGACTGTACTCTATGTATTACAATGTAAAGTGAATGTCATGAAGGTCGAATATTTGCAAGTGTAAGATACGACTGACTAAGACGAAATATTGCAACTTCTGTGAAAGTTGATATTCGAGTTTCTAGTTTCTAATTGACTCAGGAGCATTAATTTATTTCGACAATTAAAAATTCCAAAATTAGCCAATAATTCCCTTTAGGGTGTTTTGAAAAAAATTGGATTTGAATTTATGGCGTGTTAAATGCTTGAGAATTATTATAAAGAATTATCAAGAAAATTATTTTAAAAAGTATTCTTCAGAAATAATTATTCTTTGTGAATGTAAATTAAATTAGTTTGGAAGTTTCTTTGAAACTATCTCCGTTGCAGAAGACTCCTCGAACAGTTCACAAAAGTTCCAGGAATGTTAAGGAAGTCAGACGGAGAAAGAAATATGTATGAATGAAAATCAATCCGAAATAAAGTACCTGTATTTTTTTAATCCCACAACACATTTTGCAAGATTAAAGTGTTGGGGCAACATACAATTAAAAATCCAAGATCATAAACCAAAAATAAAAACCTACAATCTGTGAGGATATACATTTTTATCCAGCTGTAAACAAAAATCTCCGATTTTGAAGAAAATGTTGAAGACTCAAAATGAAAGTCAGCCAATAATAATAACAAAGAATAGCAACAATTTCGTCGGTTGATTGACCTCTGTCTTGCCGGTTGCATAATATGTAATAAATAAAGTGCCGGCAATGTTTTATCAACCATCAGGCGGGATTCAAAGTGGCGCGTGCGATCGAATTCTCTCCTGTTTGATGCATAAAATAATAAACCAGCTCTTGGGTTCAAAAGACACCCACCATGTCACGATACTTGGCTCCAAGTGTAAGTTATACTAATATAACGTCACACGACTCCGTTACGTATTCGCGTGTCGCGTGTCAACGACACAAGCGAAGGATAGATCAGAACATTCAACATCTCCAGGCTTTCAATTTTCAATGCGCGCGAATCTAGGCCACGATGTGCAACAGTAAAATCAAAAATTTCGCAGCCATCATCTCAAGGAAATCAATCCTAAATTCCGTCCTTCATTCGACTCCTGAAACTCTTGAGGAAGGCAGGAAAGAAAAAAGGAAAAACAGCAAACAGGAAAAATAATTACATACATAAAAGAAAATTTAGAAAGGATTAAAATCGAAAAGGCAATTGTTCAATAAAATAATAAAAATAATTGCAAGAGAAAATACTGATAAATAAAAAAAAAAGAACGAGAAAAATTAAGGTTTAAAAAAAGAAATTAGGTTATTTACACATTTTAAATTGTCTAGGGAATAATAACCTTCTTTTTGGAGAAGTTGGAGAAAATCGGATTGCTCTATTTTTTTAAAATTATGTTATTTAAATATTTAAAACAAAATAACGAAAGTTCTATATCTTTACTATTCATCATTGAGATTTTTAGTTTTTAAAAATTGAAAAATCTATGTTCGTAGATTAAATTCAAAATTACTTTTGATAACTAAAATGTTTATTTTCTTTATAAAATATAAAGGCCTCTGGTTACCTCAAACATATTGAATTCAGGGGTTGGGATTTTTTAACAGAATAGTAGGAATTAAAAAAAAAGAATTTATTTTTAAAGAAATTTAATAATTTTAAATAAAAAATTAAAAACATAGGAGTGGACAGTTACCTCAAAAAAGAAAAAAAAAAAAAAACGATTTGAAACAAAATAATGTAAATATCTAAATGTCAGAAATAAAAGTAAGAATCTTGAGTGTAGATCAGAAAAAAGTAATGTGTTAAAAAATTATAAAAAAAGATCAGAATGATATCAAGAATTTTAAATGATATTCGCGAGCAGACAAAAAAGGCACGGAAGGACAAAGACGAGGGGAAGGGGTACGATCGGGAGAAAGGCAGAGCACAGTCGGTAAGATGGACACCTCATCGCTCTCGAGACAAAATAGAGGAATCGATGAAACGAAAAAGCACTTGTGAATACATATTGCGACGTAAGCAAAACCTTGCCGACTCAATAAAGACTTGACTCTCTGAGATGTAGTTTTTTTTTTTTTTATCTAAATAAAAGATGACTAGAGTTGTACAAATGAAGAACGTCGTCAACTGAGTAGTTGTAATAAAATCCAAAGAAACAGTCTAAGGAAGGAAGCCAGAGGCTTAGGAGAGGGGGAAAGGGATGAAATAACCTCTGCGCTTCAAAGAAAAAAAAGAGTGAAAATAACTAAAAATGAAAAACTCACTCATCTCCATCGGGACATATGCCGGTAGTCTCATCGTACTTGCTGCAATAATTATCCGCGCTGTAGTTGAAGGTGCGGTCCCTCTTTCTGACCGGTCTACGTCTCCGCTGATTCATAAAATGCCAGTTGAAGCACGTGAAGGGCCGATGCTGAGTACATTTGCGCTGTATAAAGAGGGGACATTGTTCGACGCGAAATTCCTTCAAGTATCTGGAATGCGAATCCACAGAACTACACATTATTTCGTGGCGTTCCACACGCGCGTTGATCGCGCGCGCGGCTCTTCTTTTCGTTTCTGGCACTCTCAGGCACTGGGGTACACTCGGTTTCTCTCTCTTTTTTTTTTAACCCAAACTCGCCCACGCCCCGCGTATCGTTTTTTGCGACCCGCCCGGCGGGCGCTTAACTTACTTGTAATGATTTGCCTTTTCTGCCTGAGTTGTCAACAAAGAGTCGGACTTCATCTTGGACAACACCAACCACACAATCAACGCGCGCGCACACGTACGCTCACCGATTCTTTCTCCTCTTCGGGAACTATTTCTCTGTCACACTCACGCGGAGAACTCACGAAACTAGACGAAAATAACGGCTCCCTCTATAGATCCGATAGACCAATCACAGACAAGCCTCAACACCACGTGATCTATTTTCAAGGTCATAAATGTTTTGGTCCACGGAAGTAGTAAACATTACACGAGATGGAAAGTGATCAGAAGAAAACATGAGTTTTACACTGTTATAACTCATAACAATTAGGAATTACGGTCCTATGATAAAAGATTGTAAAAGAAAAATCATTTTGTTCAGAAAATATTGAAATTAAATCTCTGGTGAACTTGGCTTAGAGAACCTGACGGACTCTAATAGGTAACTTTGTTTATTTTGTGACGATTTAGTTTTTGAAAGTGTCATTTTTTGATTTTACATAAAAAGAATAAGATTGTCTTTTGTTTAATGACTGATTATTGATAAAAGTATAATAACACTACTAAAAAGTTATACATAGTACTTTTAACTTATATCAGTTTCAAGAAAAGTTTTATTGGAGGAAAATAAATATAAAAATAGTAGTGTACTTACAAATTTCAAATCTATTTCTATATTCTGTAATAAAATATTTGTATAATAAAACATTATTCTAGCCACAAATCATCACTAGAAAATTGATGAGAAGTAAAATCGAGTTTTACCAACTTTTACCATGATTAACCGGTTATTTTGCCTTTTATACTACGGTCTAAGTGAGATCCCATATCGCCATGTCCCAATACGAATACGCCTACATTCTACACTAATCGAAAGAACGTCCGCCGGCGGCGTTCCCGAAATCCCATGACGCCGTTGCCACCCATCCCGTATGAATATAAACGAAAAAAATCGATAAACGTCTATAGGGTCCAACGACACGTGCCATGGCAATTCATCACCAAAAAAATTGGAGGGACTCTTAAAGAAAAATTCACTTTCCTGAAAGTTTGTTTTAGATGCGATTTTTTTAATAAGAGTGCAAAGTAGATGTTTTCTAAGATTACTTTGATTTAGATATTTTTAATTTAATAATTATTATTACTTTTTATTCAAACTCCTAATGTTTTAAATATTTCAAAAAACCAATTATATATATAACAAAACACATCTCCGATTCAAATATTTTTTATTTCGAAATTTGGACCAGGCGTAAAATGACAAAATTCTATCCCTAAATTATACACGTATCGTTTTCATAATAAAAGCATGCGGCTTAAATGCGCCAAAATAATATATTCACATCTGCTCATAAGTGGGTGCTTTGTATATTTAGAGTTGCCAGTGCCAGCTCGGTTTTCTTACTCACTCTCATAGAATGTGACGTCACGTACTTGAGAGTGAGTGAGACGGTTGGCCGGCCCTGGCAACCCTATGCATATTTAATGTAAATACACTGAAAGCTCGGTTTAATTCCGGCTTCGGGGGTTGCCTCAATGGCCTTGGCATTAAAGCGAGTGACTCTAAACGTAAACAAGTCAGGGGCGTATGAACTATTTCTGTTTGATTTTTGTCACAAGAGAAAAATATTTTTTAAATATAAGTTTAATTTAACGTCTACTTTACTGTTAAGTTTGATTTAGTTAGTATTTATGAATTATTACATGTAACGCATAACCAAAACACTCAAAACAAACTGATACGAACCGACGCGTAGACTACTGCGTCACTATTGCGCACTTTGTTACTACGCTACCGCTGAGCTCCGAGTTCAGCATTCTTCGTCCCCTCGGACCTCTTGGCCAAATTTGAATGTGTTAGTATGTATAAACTACTTCCTGGAAGCAATCTTTCGCTCGGCAAAGAACCGCGCTTTCAGTGTATTTAATATTGTATACGATTTAATAAAATTAGCAGTGACTATAGTCACTGCTCTGAAGTATTATATTCATAAAAGTGACTCCATAATCCTTATTCGGTGTCAAATAAAGAGATACAAATCGAGATTCTGTGAATAAAGCTAACAAAGGCTCAAACCCTCAAAATTGAATCGTTTCTCTCAAAGTCGTAAAACTAACTCTAACATCTCTTTGGAAACTATAGAATCGAAATTCATTCACATATTTACAGCGATGTCTTACAACGAAGATTAATTAATGCAGAGAGCTTTCAAAATAGTCGGAATTCTTTATTCATTTCCTCGAATGAGAGACGTGAATCTTGATATAGAAAATGTTCATACAAGTATACAAAATTGTTTTTGATCTTGAAACAAAAATTTCGTGAAATAAAAATCGTTTAAATATACAATTGTAAAAAAAAAGTTTAAATTACAATTGCTGCTTATGCAAAGAAATTTAAATACTTAGATAAACTTCAAAAAATGGAATGAATTTCTTAACATTTCGTATTAACGTCTCAATTAAGGAATTGAATTTTAAATTTCAAATCACCGAAAATGCCTTTTTCTGTATTAATACGATATCGATCCTCTTCATTAATAACGAACTTTTTTTTACCGGTTGTATTATGCTTATAGATACGTATCGTTTTATAATGTGAATTAGCTCTACTTTAGGCTTTTCGTTTTGGACTTCTACATCTAGTATGCGCTCTATATTATCTGTAACAGTTTCCTAAAATAAGAGTTTTGATTCTTTACAAAATCTTAAATCGTCAATGCTGATGGATTTCCCTCTTTTTCCCTCCTGGATGGATACTGCTCTGTTTATAAATTAACACCTATTCTGGACATGTGCTTAAAAAGCCGAAGGTACAAGTTTCAGCAGAGTCGATGAAACAAATTTCCAACTATCCTACAGATTTATGACATTTATATAACCTGCAGATTAGGTTTAAACAAATTTAGTTGTAGTTAAAAACCTTAGGAGACTGATGTGTAAACTATGATAAGTAATTTTCGACCGTCAAGCCGCCTGAGTTACTTATAATCAAATTTAGTTGTTTTGTTTTAAAAGAAAAAAAAAAACCAGTACCAGTACACTGAATGGTTCAGTGTACTATTTCCACGCATAATGGACTCGAAGTTTGTTTCTTTTATAACAAAACAACACTTAATCTGCAGATTATATAAATGTCATTATGAAAAAATTTCTCTTTCCTTTCTTCAATTGGAAAAAGATTGGAAAAATTTCCTGATATCAACGAATTCCCGTTTGGAAGAAACAATATTTCGATTTCTTTTCGTGATTTTCAATTCCTTCAATAGGTATATTCTAATTATGTATTTCAAAGAAGCTGAGAGAAATTTTTTCATCAGATCAAGGAACAAGAGAATAAACTGTACACATTCTCGTTTTCACACTTAAAATAACTGTACAAATTTGATAGTTTTGATTAATATAACTCGACTCACAGAAAGTATAATGAAATTGATTTATCTAAACGCACAAGACTCTAGGATACAAATTCAAAAAGTGATTATGAATTTTGACTACTCCACTTTCTGTAACTCCGACTCTATGCTCGTTTCATGTATTTGCTTTCGATCAATTTTTATTTTACAGTCATCTATCTTTGCAAGATATCAGTTATTATTTTTGTACTCAACTAATATACGTCGTCACAACACTACAATTATGTTATCGATTATGACATACATCCGTTGAATGAAGGGACGTTTTCAATCGAAAGCGAAACGTAAAGTGAAAAAATTTCTTCACTTCAATACTTCAAATCTCTTTTTTTGCATACGTGCGTAACAAATGCTACTTTGAACGTCTGTTTAGCAAGTGCAATCTGTGACATGAAGTTGCACACACTGCAATAATGGTTTCGTGGGGAATTTATCATTTTGCACTTGCTAAATAGACGTTCAAAGTAGCATTTGTTACGCACTTATATAAAAAAATAGTATGAGCAACTCGTGTGGGGCCACCGACTGCCCGAACTTGTTGCTCAATATACTATTACATCATCGTATTATTAAAAGATCAACAAAACAAAAACACAGATATTCATTCATTTACATTAAAAATAAATAAATTTTCTTTAGATGTACTTTCATGTAGAATTAATTTTTAAACCAGTATTTAATAAATAATAATAAAAAACAACAAATATAAAATTGATGTTAATAAACAACTTATAAAAATACCAAGAGAAATTTTTCCACCAAACTTCGCATTAAAATCCTGAACAGTAAGCGTTATTCAATGGAATAGTTAATACGATAGAATCATAGACAAATTTTAGATGAATTTCTTTTCACGAAGCGATTATAACAAGGAAGTCTGTCTTTGAAATATCATTATATCAACAATTGTCACGCGTAATCAAATAATTTGCAATCGCATATCTATATACATTATATCAATACCGTTTATCTTATAATAAAGTAGAACGCGGCGGAGAGGACGCGATATCTCTCGAAAGAAAGTACTCAGTTTCGAATTGTCTACTTTTGTTTCTATTTCCACACTAACAATATCGAATCTAGTCTTTTCTCTTCAAGTACAACACGAATTAAGATGAGATTCACTAGTTCGGAAGATGAAAAAGACTTCAAAAAATTTAAATGCCTGTGAGCTATCACTTTGCGCGAAATACTACAACTTCAATTCCAAGATGAGTTTTCTCAATGAAAAAAAGAAGAATTATCAGATCGGAACTTAAAAATAGTTGAAAGAATCAGGGCCACAAGTGCCAATCGAAATTAATTTCAAAATAATTTAATAATTTCGAAATAATATCAAAGACTTTGGATTACTATCAACTGGCAGTTGTGGCTTTTTTTCTATTTGTGAATAAACTTTCATTTTTTAGAAATGCGTTGTCAAGTAAATCGATTCGAACGAATCAAACTGATAGAAAAGCTCTCTTTAATAATTCGATGCGAGCGCAAAAAATAAAAAAACAGAGGCTTTGTACTGCCGTTGTTGAAAACGCTACAATTTGTAATCGCTAATGTTCTAAAAAGATTGGTGTATATTACAAAACTTCAGACGGTAGTTCCATAAGTGCTGAACATAACTCTAGTGGTATCAGTGTCAAGCGTGACATCCTCTGGGGAAGCGAGATCGACTTTTACGGAACCAGAATTGTTTCTTCTTCTAGCCATGCCACCTCCCCAGTTGGAGAGAGTCCAGTGATAGGTCTCTCCCTCTTTTTCCTCGTTTCCACTTTCCTGGGTCTCGTCGGCTTTATCCAAGCCTGTATCAATCGACACGGAGGATTGAGAAGCCACAGAGTCAAAACTCGAGTCGCCACCGCCTCGGAAACGACTGGCAGTCTCGATGGCCATTTCTCCAGGTGATTCTTCAATGGCTCGGAGGATATTTTGACAAATTTCAGAATCTAGGGGAATTGGATCTTCGGAGTCACGGTTGTGAATCGTAACTGCGATGTGCGCTGGATGAGGAATTGGAAGAGGAATCAGCAGTTTTTCTGCACTGTAAGGTCGCATTTGTCGTTTCCAGGGCTGCCATCGTCCTTCAGAACCTCCGTTTCTTGAGAGAGTACGACGTCTGAGTTTTGTTGCTGTTAATAATCCGGTGTTCTCACTGAAACAAGAAAGAAAAGGAATTTATAACAAGTTATTGAAGATTTGTAATTCGTATATCATCAAAAATATTGTGTGAAAAAACTCAAAGTTGGCGGCGATTCATCACCTCGAATTTTGAATACTCACCACCGCTTGTCAGACTTTCTACTGTTGCTTGGTTGTTTAGTTCTCGGATTGAAAGCAGAGACCTCGAGATAAGGACTATGAACCTGAATGTTCCCTCGAGGTGCATAGACAGCACCAAGCAAATCTGGGCCGTTAATTCCACCTAACTCAGTATTGTGAACCATGTCTGTGTATCGAGATAAATCAATTCCAGGATGCGGCTCGAGTTTAAATTTAGTATCTGTATCATCTAGAGGTTGAAGAAAATTTAGACTGAAGATCTCTGCATACATCAGTCCAGCAAGACCAGCCCAGTCTCCCACACTCAAGCCTTTGTTTTCCCAGAAATCTTCCTCGCTATTTGAGAGTCGAGCGAATACATGAGAAGGGTAGAGACGTTCCAACATCATCGCTCCTTGTTGAATCACCACCTGTTTACGATGAATTATTTTTAAATCATCGTTTCAACATTTTACTTTTATATCGCTAACCTCACCTTTAGATCGTAAGTCGCTAGTTTAATTTTACTTCGAACGACGACTCCAAGTCCGGTTTGTAAATCCTTTCTACGCCGATCGAGCTTTTCGTGGAGAACGGAAATTAAACTTCTCGCTTCCTTCTCAAGTGTTTTGTAAGGATCTTTCGTTTTAGCGAGACTAGCAGCGAAGGGACCAAAGCAGGCCTCGACAAATTGTGTGAAATCTCGTTGAGGCTGGGTTATAAGACGTTCCATTTCCTGCTGGAAGGCTAGCAACTCATCGAGTTCGAGTTTCGCTTCGAAAGCTGCTAATGCTTGCTCTGGTCTTATCTGCAACAGATTTTGTTTTATTCAGTAGGTATTGACTCTTAAATTTTGAATGCAAAATAATTTACTAGTCTGTATTTCCAAATTTTTTCAATACTTTTATTTTCTTTCAGGCTACAAAATTACTCACTTGATAATAGTAATCTGAAGCTAAACCCGGACCGGCGATTCTCTTAACCACGAAACTGTCACTCGCAGGAATTCTTCCTCTATTTTTTATCACCAGGTGGAACATTAACGTATCCCAAACGACTCTAATACAATAGCGTATCACAGACACTGAAAAATAACAAAAATACATAATTTAATAATTAATTTAATCATTTTTTCAAAAATATTTGTCTACAAGAAATGTTTACCAGTGAGTATCGTAAAAGAAATGATGGGACAGATGACAAGGGCGACAAATAATGCAATAATCGGTTGTAAAAAGCCTTGCGCCCCAATGTTCCAAAATAAAGCTTCCATCACAATGAGGTAGCGATTTCGACTCGATTCAGGACAATCCAAATCCACCACCAGAGCCATGAAAGCGTGCAGGGTTAAAGTCACCAACGGCATCCTGTAAAAGAATTTTAAAAACTATAAATACCATTTGGCATTAATTAAAGTAACGAAAACAACAAGGTAATAAATGATGATAAAATAATAAATACCCACCACATGAATGCAGTAAGAGCAATAAAAAGAGATCCGAAACTGACGAGAATGCAGACTACAGGAAAAATGAATAGTATCACAAGCGTTCCCAAAAGACCTTTCACGCCATAATTCCACAGTCTGTTTATATGCCTCGTCATTCCTTTCCCAATAAAACCTGTAAGCAATTTATTAATCCAAGTTGAGCAAGTTTAGAAAAATATTTATTGAGTGTTGAAGCGTTAAATTGTTAAGAAAGAAATTACCGGTATCGGGCTCTGTTTCAAAATGTGTTCGACTTTTACTAATGTGTCTCCAGAGAGTTGTCAGTCGAGAACAAAGTGTGGGAGTCTGAGAAGATTTCCGAGGGAAGAGAGTTCCATTCAGTTGGCTGAGTTCTAAATCAGGTGTAAATGGTTCAACTAATAAAAGAGCTTTTAAAGATACGGGACTGCACCAAGGTACTGCCACTCCCAAGAGGAACATTGCGTTCCAAGTCCAACACCAGGTCCTTGATACATAATTTATCCATCGCCACATGGGCCATCTGCAATTTAAATAAATAAGGAATAAGTAGAAAAATAAATATTGAAAATAACTTGACAAAAAAAAAGCACAAAGAAGTATTCAGATATTTTTAATTGAAGCTGTCAATCAACAACCGTTGATTTCTAACACTGAGACGCGGCGCAAACATCCGGACCAAAAAATGCATTTAATTCAAAATAGATTTTAGTATTTTCTTTTACTATCCTAATAAGTGGCAATGGAATATTACACGCCTGCTTTAGTGAGCGTATAATATTGCTAGACCATTTAAATAATCTAATACTTTTGATTTGGGTTTTTCTTAATATATGGAACTTTTTTCAAGACAAAAATCGCTATTTAAATTTCTGACAAGGCTTGTCAGATTTTTTTCGAAAATCTGAAAAATATTTGAAATGACACAAGAAATTTATTACCTCGTTGTCGTTGTATGAATTATTTCTCGCTCCACGAGGAAGACAGGCTGATTGGGATCGGCACGAGGAGTCGTGATGGAAGTAGGAGTATTGCTCAGAACTGTAGGAATGATTTCCGATTGGCCTTGAAAACTTCTTCTGACTATCCAGTTCCTCGGGAGCCAGATTTGCGTGGGCCACTGAAAACTTCTTGTCGGTGTCTTCACTTTTCGTAATTCTTTCAGTAAAACTGGTTCTCTCTGGAAAATATAATTTCATAAATTAAAAATTCTATCGATTTTTGAATCTCGAAGATTAAGATTTCAGAATAGAAGCAAAGTTGAATTACCTCCCGCATAAAGGTAAGGTCTCGATTAAGAAAGTAGACAGTCTGTTGGAGATTTTGTTGACTACACAAAGCGAGAGCTTCTTCGTGAGCACTCCATTCGCACTCTTCAATGAAATTTGCTTCAGCCTCTCGCATTCTGTCACGCATCCAAGGGCCAATTCGAGACAAGACTGGATGCTCGTGTTCAATGTGCTGTCGAAGAGCGTCTTTGGTTTGATTTAGTTTACGTTGAACGTTTTCCACTGCTCTGTGCATCAGGACAACTGACTGCGCTTGCTGAAGAAGAAGCTGTGCGATTCCCTCGCCCAGTGCGTGTATATCCGAATGAGATAAAATGCTGGAGTATACTCGTTGTAAATATTCGCGCATGACAGCCTCGTTTACTTCCTGAAATTGAGAAATTTTATAAATTAATTCTTTCCTCAAAAGTTGAAAGGGTTCAAACTTGCTCGTTCTCTCCGATTTTGGAAATCAGTAAAATTGATCAAATTCTCGACTTACTCGTTCGATATCCTCGTCAGTTTTCTTCTGAGCTCTCAATTCCGAAATGAGTCTCTCCCGGAAATGTAGAAACCAGCCTCTTGTTTCTCTCTCCAAAATTGCAACTAGTGTTGGTAAAGCTTTCCTAATGATATCTCTGCTAAATAATCGAAGGTCTACGGCTGCTCCTCCTGGCGTACCGAAAACAAAAGGAACTGGTACAGGCAATAATTGAGAAGATTCTCTTTCCACTTCAAACTTTTCCATAGTGGCTCGTCGAAGTTGTCTACGAACGAAACCGCAGAGCAACTCTAGCGAATCTTCATATTCTGCCTGAAAATGTAGACATTCAAGGAATAAATTGATAAACTGTTGATATTTTTTTTTGGAAAAAGAGTAAGCAACTGGAATTTGGTGGAATCTTACTCTGCAAACCAATTCGGCGACGAGGTATCGACATCTTTCTTCTCGGATTTTGGCATCTAAATTCTGTGCTTGGAGCGATGGCACGCCAACTAAAATATCTGGAATCAAATTTAAAATGTATTAAACTCTAAAGCCTCCAAATTTAGAAAATTTTCAACTTACCAAGAAGCCTAAGAAGTCCAGTCAGCATTGCTCTAAAGGACTGCGAAACACTAAAACAGTGAGACAATAATCTAGCTTTTGCAGTCACCACTAAAAATCTTGTAGCTAAAGCGAGATCTGTTAATAGAGCTTCTCTTCTTCTATCTCTACCGCGTTGCAAAAGAGCACTCAATCTCCATCGGTGCATCTGTCCAGGAAAATTGATTGAATCTACTTCAAACTCTCTGCAAAAAGAAACGATTCAATTGAAACAAAAGATTACAAATTTCAAAGAATTTTTAATATACAATATTGAATTGCCAATATTTATAAAATATTGGTTTCTATTTACAAAATGAAGTAGCAGAGAAGAAAACTCTTGATTGAAAATACTCAAGTTGAATGAAAAAGTTACAAGTGGACAGAAACGTGAAAAGTTTCATTTTGTATAAAATGCTTATTAATCATTTATATTATTAATAAATAATGCTTTTTATTAAGTTGCTAGATTAAATTTGCTGACTTACCCTTTGCCTTGAAAGTTTCATATATATTTTAACAATTTCATTAAAATTTGATCAACAACTATTATCTACTTGAAATTATAAAAACTACGATATTTAAATCTATAATTTTCTAAATTTCAAGCCTCAAAATCCAAGTAAATGGGAAAAGGGTTTTTATATGGTAGGATAATAATTTTCTGTATAAATTGGATAGAATTAACCCACACCAAGTCAAATATATCACGAAAGGATGTTTACTGTTTAACATAAAATCAACTACATGCTGCGGACTTGTGTATATACAAATACAAAGCCACATTGTTTTTTTGTGTCAAGAAAAGGAAAATATACCTATGACATAAAATTTTTCTGAATTCAATTCTATTCAATTCTAAAGTCTATTTCTTTTTACTTTAGAGATGGAAGAAACTTATTTAATGTGTTTAATGTCAAAAAAAGAATAATCTTGAATCTGGAAGAATAAATAATGTAAAATCGTTTAAAAATTGAAATATTAAAATGTATAAATATAAAATTTCTTATGGTACATACTTTGAAAAGCAAAGATCCCTACAGTGAGGATAAAAAATAGCGATACGTGCAGACAGTAAACACTGCATATATGTGTTGATGATTATGTGAAGTGTTTTGAGGACTTTTTTTAAGTAGCTAGATAAATTATATTTTTTTTAAATCACTCAAGAGTAAAAGTGGAGTGTCGTGAGTGCGTGACATACCCGCATCTCCGAATGCTCTCCAATTGAACCACATTCAGCTTCTTCGGTTTTCCATACTTATCCTTGTGCAAGCTTTAGAAAAATCGTTACAGAACATCAGAGACATAAACACTCGCCTCACAGTCATGATTTCTCGACGAAAAGATTTTAAAAGATTTCCAAGTGACCTCATTCACGGTTCGATGGCTTTGAATGAAGAAGAATTTTTCCAGGATTTTCATAGAAAAATGGTACAATTTTTATAAAACAGAAGCTGATATTTATAAAAGAGATGTGGTTTCATAAAATTAAAAAAAATCATTTTGAAAATAAATATTGGAAATGTGAAATAAAATGGATATTTTATATGTATAATAAAGAGAAGGGACGAAATGGACAAGGTGACACGAAAATTAGCTTCTTGCTTTATCTGAGAGCTGCTTCTACTTCAAGTATAAAAGAATCCAAATCTCGACTGTGATAAACTATGGACTAGTTCTATGAATTTGAATCTCTACGAGAGTACAAAAGTAAAATATCTATGAGACTAGTTAAGAGAAATTGAGGTGATTTTTTTTTAGGCTTACCCCCTTTCTCTGATGCTTTCCAATTGCTTGTTGGTAAGTCTTCTTGGCTCTCCTTTTCTGTCTACGGCCACTGCGTCCAATTCGTCAAAGCTGGGAGCGACGAAAAGGTCCCTAAGATGATGTTTTTTTCGAGCCAAGGTATCATCCCCATCGGTGCAGGTTGAGAGAGGAGGAGGCAAGGCGATCGGAAAGGTTCTCCAGTGGTAGAGAAATTGCTGTGCAACTTCCTTAATGTTGTGCACGAGAGCCTCCACCTCTGCTGGAGCCCCTCGAAGATGAGAGGTCTCAAATTCCACTGGCTCTTTCTATAACAAGGAAAAAGAATTAATTTTGAATTATTCAAGAATTAAATTCTAATAACAGGAATCACAGAAACTATTGTTTCTAGACGATTCCAGAAGTTTCTGGAACAGTCCAGAATATTGTGGAAGCTTTAACAGATTTTGGAGAATTGATGAAGACTCTAGAGAACCATAAAAGATTCTAGATATATCTAGAAGAGTCTAAAAGATAATATTGGTGCATAAAAAGTACATAAATTAATTACCTCTGGCTGAAATCCATCTCCACTGATTCGCTGATAAGGTTGAGGCGGAGGACAGGCCTGGTGGTTGGGCCCCGAATTTGCTGAATTGGCGGAAGTTGTGTTCAGATTGTGGGGCATCTCGCGAACGAAAAGCGTCCGAGGGGGCTGGGGTCAGCTGCCCCGAACTCCCACAATCTCCTCATACACCATCTCGCTGGTTGCTACCATTTATCATTCCAACCTGAAATCAAAAGCAAAAAATTATTCTAGACAAAAATTCAAACTTTCAAAAAATCACAATATCAATGAGAATCACTTTTTCCTGGAATAATTTTAGGAATTTAATTCAGTATTTTCCATTAAATATTTTTCCTATCAAGAAGTCAGGGTGTCTGGCGATCAGACCATTTAAAATTCCCGGGTTTTTCCCGATCAATTTTTTTTCCCCCGATGAAGTTAAAAATGTCTTTTTGTGATTTCTAAAAGTGAACGTATACATAGAAATGGAAATTTTAACATAATATACATATACAAAATTTATATCGTAAAGAAAATAATTATTTATCTATACGTGCCAAACTTATCTTTAATCACAGACTGCAGTGATAAATATTAATCGAAAGTACATATTTTAAAACTTTCGTAACACGTAAAATAAATATTTTTAAAATTATGCAGTCAGAATCGCAAGTAGTTGCTTAAATGCTATTAAAATCTGAAGAATAAAAAAAATAAAATATAAGTATAATCCCGATCCTAAATAAAATTCCCGATTTCCCGGTCCGCTAGACACCCTGGAAGTCTGATAGTTTTTTATCATTCGCTTTCAGGAATTTCAAAAATTCTCGAAAATTTTGTTGTGCAAGTGAAAAAGAATAAGAGGAATAAGCCAGCATTTTGACATTTAGTATTTTTCAGGTCATCTAGCAATGCATACGACTTCATAGTTGAATGCGAGTCCCACTAGCTGATTATGTCTTATTAAATGATTAACATTCTGAACATTCCGCTTAATACTGGATTTGTAAGGAACAAACCTCTAAAATTTAAAAGCAATGAAATAATGAAAGCCTGCAAAATAAAAAAAGAGCCAAAAATTTGAATCTCTTGAGCAAAATTCTTCATTTTACTTCAAAACGAAATCTATTTTGAAAAATAAAGAGAGAAATTTGTTAAATTTCAAGAGTCATTTCTTGGCTCTCGAATTGGAAAAAGATTCTTGACTCCTGGAGGAAGTTGCCCTTAGGCGTAAATATAAGAAACACGAGAGCGATATTTAATTCCCGTTCCTGACCTGAAGAAAAGTCGAATGAGTTTGTTGGAATTGGATTACGAGTTTTGAAAGGAATCTCTTGACACCTCTCGTTTCAAAATCCGATACTCGAGAAGTCACTCGCCCCATCTGAAATGGAGCCAACTGTGTCATCCTCCTTTTACCTGTGTTTCCAATTCAAGATTTTTATTATTCAGGTTGAAAATTCTTTTCCCAACAACCAAAATTAATTTTTTAGTCGACATAAAAATTTTGAGAACTAAAAAAGCGAGAAAACTCCTTAGACTGTGAATTAAAAAAAAATTTTTGGAAATATATCCATTTGAATTATATCCATAAAGAGGTGGATGAACGATTATTACAGGGTCATTGAAATATTTTTGGAGCGTACGGATGGTTTTTTAGCTTGAATTCCTCGGTCATTAACGTCGCTGAAAAAAAAAAACTAAACTTGATTCAAATAATGGTCGACTAATTTTAAATCTTCTGATGAATTTAGAGACGATGGGCTATTTTAAAACCTAAAATTTCTCAACCTCTATTCTTCTGGAAAGGATGTAATTTTTATAGTTGAAAACGAATTTTCCTATATTATCTCTGTTATAAATTAAATTAAACAAATATAT